>JAGKTI010042816.1:0-10054 GCA_018397915.1 Birgus latro
ACCTTACTCTTGGCTCTTCACCCCCCTCCATAATCTTACTTTACTCCTTCTTTTCCTTCTCACTCATGCATCATCCCTTTTCCCTACGTCGCCTCTCATTCATTCATTCATTCATTCCCCCCCCACCACACACACCCACCCACCCATATTGCCCCACCGGTACCTAGATATATCAGCTCTTTTCTTTTTAATTCCTAATTTCTTTTATCATTTCGTCTCATCTTCCCTTCTCTTTTTCCTCTCTGCCCTCCACCTTTCTTCTCCGCTCCCTTTTCCTCATCTTTCCTTTCCTTTTCACATCCTTCTTACCTTTTTTTCACTCCCTCTTCCTTTCCTTTTCTCTTCTTGTTCCTTTTCCCTATGCCTTCCTCTCATCTCCCTCCTCTTTCCCAGCGCCATCTCTTCTTTCATCCTCGCATTCAAAATTTCCGACAGGGATGCTGGCGGAGAGTGGGTGTGATAGAGGTGGGACGGGCTAGCACTACTTGCTGGGACGGGCTGGGGTAATGGGACGGGCTGGAATAGTGGCTAGAACAAGGGTAGGAGAGAAAAAAGTGGAATTGTATTGTATCTTATCAGTATTCTGGATTTCCAAGGTTAAGAATCTCGTGGTGGCAACTGGTGTAATTGTGGTAGTGGTGGTGGTAATGGGGTAGTTGTGGTGGTGGTTGTGATGATGGCAGGTTAGTGCACAGTGGTTGCGAGTGTGGTAGTTTAGGTGATTATGGAGGTTGTGGTGACGGTAGCTGAGGTGATTTTGGTAATGGTGGTTGAAGTCGTTCTGATAATTGTAGAAGTAGTGGTGGTTTGGTTATTGTCGTTAGTTTTGATAGTTACAGTGGTTATGGAAGTAGTGGTTGGGTTATCATCGCTGTTATTGCTGTAGTTATGGTGGGTGATCATTGTGATGGGTATGGTGACTGTGGTGGTTGTGTTACCAGAGATTGTGATGGCAGAAACAGCTTCGTTTAAGAGGATACAGAAATCGCATCATAATTGTATTAGAGGTGTGGACTGCATGCATGGCCTGAGGTGTAGTGTAGTGTACTGTAGTGTGACAGGCAGGTGTACAGTGTGGTGATTAGGATGCTCAAGTTTGTGTGATGGCACAGACAGATGTGGCGGGCAGGTGGCCCAGGGTTTGTACTGGTGTGTAATTGTACTGTAGGTGTGAGTTTATGTATGGAGTGTGAGAGTACAGTTGTGGGTAGGTTTACGTGTGGGGTGTATATGAAGGAGAGTGTGTGTAGATGTTAGGTGTGTGTGTAACAGTGTAGGTGTAGGATATACAGTATGTTTGCAGTTGTAAGCTACAGGTATGAGTATTGTTATGGAGTGTGGATGGGTATAGTCTAGGTATGAAGTGTGTGAGGAGTGTGGCTTATGTATCATATGTAGCCTAATGGCGAATATGTGGAGTGGTGAGTGGGTATATTGGTGGCTGTGTGAGATATGTATGTAGTCGTGTAGGTGTTGATGAGAGTTATGTGGGTGTGGGTGTGGGTGTGGGTGTGGGTGCTGGTGTGGGGTGTGGTTCATAAGCGGTATTGCAAACCAGTTTTCTGCCTCATTTATACTCCATCTTCACCCAACCCCTCATTGTTAACATACTCCACTCCCCCTCCCATTAGCTAAGTAACTCCCTCTCCCTCCCATACCTCTCACACCACACCCTCCTCACCACCCCTTACCCCCTACCACCACACCCTCTCCCTCCCATACCTCTCACACCACACCCTCCTCACCACCCCTTACCCCCTACCACCACCCCTCACCCCCTACCACCACACCCTCTCCCTCCCATACCTCACACCACACCCTCCTCACCACCCCTTACCCTCTACCACCATACCCTCTCCCTCCCATACCCCTCACACCACACCCTCCTCACCACCCCTTACCCCCTACCACCACACCCTCTCCCTCCCATACCCCTCACATCACACCCTCCTCACCACCCCTTACCCCCTACCACCACACCCTCCTCACTACCCCCTCCCCCCCTCCCACCACATCCTCCTCACTACTTCCCTCATTCCTTCATCCTGCATTTCCCTGTTTTCCCAATTTCCCCCTCCCCCTTTCTCATGGAAATTTGCATTTTACATTACAGTCTTTCGCAATATCCTCTATCTAATGTCCGCATGCTTTGCCCTTGCCCCCTCTCCCACCTTAACCACCCCATATCCACCTATATACCCTCCCTCTGTTCCTTTTCTGGGCTTTCTCTTCACCTTCCTTTTCAGTCGTACGTCCCTCCTTCTCCTCTGCAGTTTCTTTACACTTTTCGCCTGTCCTGCACATTCCACCCACACCTTTTTCATACTGCCTCTCTTTCCACCAGTACATCACCCCTTCTGTACTCCCGGTTTTATTCCAGTCATTCCCATCCTCATCGTTTCCCCACTATAGGCCAGGAGCATTAACTCAAATTCGAAGGGAACCTGGGAAAAAAAATCGAGAAAGCTGATTTTTTTTAAGGAAAGCTACTGGGAAGCATGCTAAGTTGAAATCCACAAACATTCTAAACATTGCACTTGAGCTAACTGTGTGGGACGAAAATCCAAGATGGTCACCAGCGGCGTGGGACGCTTATATAGCTCTGGAACCAGTCACAGATGGTTATGAAAAGGTTTTGGATATAAGAAAACCATTTTTACCATTATTTCAATTATATATTCACACGTGTTCAAGATATGATCAAGGTAATTACTACTTAAAACAAAATGGTAAATTCAACACATTTAAAGTCAACAAGCAGCACTAACCTTTGCCAACAGCAGTTATTGAACTGCTTCTAAATAAAACATTTTTTTTTTTACGGTATCATAACTAGTTATGGTCACAGTTATAGCATGAGGACTCAGTATCTTCTCCATCAGGTGGGCATGAATTAGCACAAGTTTGGCCAATACACCAGGAACACAGGTGTACAGTTGAGTCTTGCTTTCTGACTTTTGCATCTATTGCCACACATTTGTTTACATCCACATGACACAATGAGAAGAACATGCTCTGTTGGTACTGGTCTGTCAGTCAAAATGGGACCGAGCATTCCACCTTGAAGCTCCCAGCCCCAGTCAGTAGGATTTAGATTCTCAACATTGTTCAACCACTCCTGAACTGTGAAGCAGGCTCGATATGAGTGGTACTTTGCGGCTGCGGATGTGGGAGGTAGGCTTTGAAGTTGGAAGCTGCTGGATGCTTTGCTCATCCCCTGCATGCACTGCACAAATCTCAGTCTATCATGTGCTGTGCATGTTGGATTGGCATTATATAACTTCAATAATAAGATATGCCCACTCTGGCTAATTCTTCATGGTTGGCATCGCTCGCCTTAAACACATCCAGCGTCCTCCAATCCTTGCTTTCCAAGACTCTCTTGGCCATCTTTTTGCCAGTGCCATATAAGGCAGAGACTGTGTCACACCCAGTGAAAACGTGTGCTGTTTGTCAGGTGTGTGGATGCATTGCCTGCTGGATGCTGTGTATGCAATAAACAAAGTTTCATGCGTACTGCATGTAGATATTGTCTGTTGTGGCCTTACCAACCAATATGACAAGCAGATCTGTATCCTTTGCCACAAATACAACAGGTTGTGCGATATTTCCAACAGCAGCCAATGCTGTGTTGTTTATTAAGTAGTCAGCATCAGCCTGACTGTGACAGAAAGCAACGCCTTCAGATGTAAGCCGGTCCTTCAGCCTACTGATTAACTGTGGCTTGTTGTTATGATTTGCCAAAATGGAGCATTGATTACCCGTGCTTGATGTGTTGAAATCAAACACTATGTCTGCAGAGACATTTGGATCAGTGCGGCAGTTCTGTTCAGCTACCTTGGTTGACAAGTAAGATTTGTGTGGCCATCAAAGCAGACAGTGCATTCTTTGCCATAGTTATTGATAATGTGATTCACACAGCTGCCACACACATCACCATACGTGCAGTCCACAGGCCATGTCACATTTTGCAGGATGTCCTTCATCCACCACATAGTGTGGGTTCTTAAGAGCTTCATTGGATATTGGGACTTATGGGGCTTTCAGCACCTTGGCAAGACCACTTTTGTTGTTTTTGTGTATTGTACCCTTGTCAAATAGTGGTTGTGGGTGTTTGCTAAACTCATGCTTAAGGTGATTCTCCACATGTGATCAGTTCGTTATCACACGTGACCCGCATGAAGAGTAGTGTGGGGTCAACCTCAACGTCTGTGCCACGGACAGTGGCAGTACAGGTTGCACCAATAGATATAACCTTGTCACTCCTGAGCTTAACATCAGCCTAGTTCAGGCCAGTGATACTTGCCACTGCCTCCTCACTTGATTTGACTGCACAGTCTGCATTAGCACAAACAGATGCCACGACTCCAATATCAATGCAGACCAGTCTCGTGGTATTCACTTATGTAGGCAAATGGGTGTGTGGTGTGTTAGGTAATTCTAAAAGGTGAGAAAGTGTCTGCTATCACATGCAGTTGTGGATTCACGGAGATCTGTGTATTGGTCAACTGTCTGAGAATATAGACCACAGAAAGCCTCTAACCCATTAGCGCCCAGTGTCCTCAATATAGGACGGAACTGGGCAATTTCAATATTTAATAAAGAAGGGAATCCTGGGGAACGGACCGACGAGCTTCGCGACTATGAGCCGACAGGCGGAGAGCGGTATGCCTAGCACCCTTCCAGCAAAATCCCTCGCACAGGAACTCTAGGAGGCAATGGGTTAAACACTGGCATATCTATCAGTTTCTATGACCCATTAGCGCCCAGTGTCCTCAATATAGGACGGAACTGGGCATTTTCAAAATTTAATAAAGAAGGGAATTCCGGGGAAGGGATCGATGAGCTTCGTGACTGTGAGCCGACAGGCAGAGGGCGGTATGCCCAGCACCCTTCCAGCAAAATCCCTCGCACAGGAACTCTGGGAGCCAATGGTTAATGACTCACAAACAGGAACTGTTTGTAGTAGGACGTGGACCATCTTGGATAATGTAGACTATTGCCAGTAATTCCACAACCATGTGCTAGACCTCCATGTGTCCTCAGCATTTGCATCAAAATCTGCTCAATTGTCTGGTCAGTGAAGCCTCCAGACCAGAACCTGTGGGTTCTTCTGATGGTCCAGTACCCACAGACTGTGCACCTCTCATACTAGATAGCTACTTCATCTGGTCTAGTTAAAGTCTAGCACACTTTGTGTATGCAGTATGTCCTCCAGAATGAAGGACAGCGATCATCTATGAAATGCCAAACAGATGTAGTTCCCAACAACCAGTGCGTTCAGCACTGATGAATAGCAGCAAAATGCGCACCATTTTAATGTACTCAATCCCTAGTTTCCCAGTTATACTGTTCAGGGATAATTCCTGTTCAAGATCATTTAAGGTTTAAGTAAGCAGAGTGACAACATGTTTATGGAAAACATTGTCTTGTGGGCATTCCTTTTTTATGAGCATCTCGTGTAGGGTTCTGAGTTCGTTCAAGTTCACTCCACTCAAACAGTTTTGTGTATTAAGCATTTCAGACACAACCGAGGTGGCAGAAAACACGTGTGCACATAGAGCATGAGTGTATGCATGACCTGTCAACATTTGCTTTACTGAGTTAGGTTCATAGACAGTTTCCCACTGCCCTTGCAAACCACTGCCACTCATGATGTTACCCATTGCTCCCACGTAAGACGTAATCAGATGGAATCCGTCTATTCTTACAGTGCGTTCGGTGAGTTCTGGAGAAGACTGAACTACTTCAACAGCTTTAATGTAGAGAGGCTGATCAAATGATACTGGAGACACACCCAACTTACATTTTTCAGTCAGTTTTTGTGCGTAAGCAAGAGACGAGTAAATAGTGTGTGATTGATTGGGATTATGGTTCAGGAATGGGAGAATCTCAATTCTGCCTATATCAAACTCTCCCTGTCTGATTACGGTACTGTCTGATTGAACCCATTCCACATTGGACACTGTTTAGGATCGGATACAAAATAACTGGTCATCCACGTATTGTCCAGCACTGTTGCTAACTTCACACTTGCCCGGTTGAGGTTTGGTGGTTCCGGAGGGCCAATGAGTACATGTTTGAGACTTGGAACTGTTGTTTTTCTGTATTTCTTGAGTGGTGTACCAGAATATTGACCAGCAGTAGCAGCTGACCGTACTGCGGTTGAGCGAGGGAGCTGTGGTTCAGCATAGTTCTTTCCAGTGGTGATGCCGGCAATGCCACTCACAGCATGCCATATTCCATGTCCAGTTAATGTGCGAATGTTAATGTCTGCTTTGTCAAATACGAATTTAACAAGTGCCCCTTTCCAGCCATACTCTTTCTCCCCAGTAGGTATCATTGCATCATACAGGCGTAATACCTCTTGATTGTCGTCTGCAAATCCTAAGCTACTGAGCAAATCTACAAGTTCACGAGATTCTAACCTAGAATTGATGTAGGCTATACAGATACCGCCTATAGAATTAGTGATATGAAAGATATGGGGCATGCTGCACTTTTTATTTTGTGTGCTATTCCTGATCAGCCGAGATAGTAAACGTACCGGAAGCTCTGACACTACTGTTCACTGTTGTCCATGTCAGAAAATTTGGGATGTTTAGATTTGTCATACATGATGGTTCTCATTTGGTCATCAGTAAGTGATGCAGCCATGTCTACAACATCCTCTGGTGTCAGACCTGTTGCTTTGTAACTCTCCCTCAGCATCGTGTTACATTCATCTAGAAATGTGTATGATGTCTTCTCCATTGTCACATGTCATCATAATGCTATCTCTGTAGTGCTCTTGTACCTTATCTTTCAAGCACAGGGTGGTGTAGTATTCACCATCATCAGAGTATTTCCTTATCAGTGACTAGTTCTTTGATGGATAACTGATGTTCATTACTCTAATCTATGTGCTCGCAGAGTTACAGGAACGCATGTTGTTTTCTGGTTTCGATTAAACCCGAAGGCCTCCCCCTTGGGTTCTTTTGAAGCCCTTGGCCATCATGAGAACGGATTTGGCAATCATGGTGGTACTTAGCCTCAGCTACCACAGGATCACCAACATTTTGAATGCATGTATATACAGACTCTCTCCAACTATCAGCTTGTTCCATCGTCTGGGCTACAACAGATGTTATATTTTAGTTCAGTTGTTGCTGCTTCTTGAGTCGCCTTTCGTTGGTCCTTTGGTTGTTTGGCGATCTTATTATAGTTCACATGTATCCGACAGTACAGACAGTCTTGTTTTATGTTAAAGATTGTGGCCTGTGAGCAGCAGGTGATTATCTTATGCACTTGTTTCTCCGATTCTTCTGACTCCTTTTTTCGCTTTTTTATGTATGACGGCGTGATGTAATGTTCTTTGCACCATTTATGAGCCGGAACTGGCGACACATTACATAGTAACTTTTCATCAAGTCCATCCCTCAGATCAGCACTAATGTTCAATATGCTAGGTAGGCCCCTTTCAGTGACAGTACTTCGGTGATTGGCTTGTCTCAAAAATCGCAAACATCACACTGTTCTTGTGCTGCCATCTCGTTCCATTCACACTGTTTCCCATCTGTGTCTATGTACGTCTGCCTATACACTTCACTCTGTTTCCAGCCTGAATAATAAAAATATCTGATGTTTATGCGAGATATAGAATTCTTAGATTAATAGCAGAAATGGAATTAAAACCCATGGATCCTTAAAACCCATGAAAAGTGGTAGTACATGACCACGTGTGAATTTTAGTCACTAAAATATGTACGCGCCCCATGCCGATGGTGGCCATCTTGAATTTTTCGTCCCACACGGTCAGCTTACGTGGAATGTTTAGTATGTTTGTTGATTTTGACTTACGAGGCTTCTGTGTAGCATTCCTGAAAAAAATCAGCTTCCTCGAATTTTTTTTCAGGTGTATCCTTAATGCTGCTGGACTACTACCCTTTTCTATATCTTTCTCTTCTATATCTTTCCTTATCTTTCTCCTCCCGTTTTCATTTACACATTCCTTCATATCCACATGTCTCTCACATTAACATCTCTCTCACTTTCTCTCCCCTCCTCATTTTACTTCACCCCCACTCTTCCCTCCTCTTCCCTTTCCATCCACATCTCTCTCTTGTCTAGCCCTACTCTTTCCACCCCACCTCTTCTTATCCCTACCTTCCCCTTCACTTGTATTTTCCCCTTTTCCTTCTCATTCAAACTTTCATGTATGCCCCCTCCTCTGCCCTCTCCATCGATACCTCTCCCGTCCCCTCCCCTCTTCTCACCAAGTCCCCCCCCCCCACATCTCTTTACGCCCTTGGCTTCCACACATTTATTTCATGTCTCCCTTCTCCTTCCTCCGCCTTTTGCACCCACACTACCGTATCCTCTCCGTTCTTTCCCTTCCGTCCCCTCTCATCGCCCTCTTTCCCCCACTCATCCTTCACCTACCCCCAACCCGCCTGAAAACCCGAATGACCAAAACCTTATACGCTGAATCACGGTTTTTTTTTTTTTTTTTCGTGGCCTTGGTGGGAAGGGAAGGGGAGGTGTCAGGAGGGGGGCAATGGGGGGGAGGAGGTATGAGGAGGGAGGGGCAAGGAGTATGACGAGGGGAGGTATCACTGAGCTGCCCCCTCCCGTCACGTGTTAGGATGGGGAGGAGGGGGAGGGAAGGAAAGGGAGAGGAGAGAGGGAGAAGAGAGGGGACTGCATTAAGAAGGGAAAGGTATGCGATTTGAAAGATGGAGAAGAGAAAGGAAGGGAAGGGAAGGGAAATGTAAGAGACCAGAGTGGATTTACAAGAAAAAAGGGGAAATGGAGAAAATAAGGGAGAGACGAAAGTTGGGGAAGAGAAAAGATTCGAGAAATAGGGGATAAAAATGAGAACAGGGAGAAAGGAAGATGCGATAAGATGCAGAAGAGAGAAAGGAAGACATTAGGATTTTTTTTTTTTTTACATTAGGAAACATTAAAAAAGACATTTTTTTTAAAATCCGTTTTGATGCGTTTTAGTTGAACCTGATGCCTTCACTACGAATGTGTCCAAGGAACAAGTTAGGTGTAGTCGAAAGCAACACCCAGCAGTGCCTGGCCGCAACACAAGCAGCTTCTACGGACTGCATAACTGGTTCAGTTCGAGAACTATTTTATATAACATTTTTGCCGAAGCCACACGATTTTATCTTGCTTAAAAGTTTTCGAGGATAAAGGATCACATTATAACCTTCATTAAACCCTTCAGTCCGGGAGGTCTTTCGTAAACTGATCAACACCACTTGGAATTTGTAAGACTAACCACACCTAAGACGCCATCGTATGTCGGAGTTAAACCATCGCCTTAGACCCACCGAGATGCCAACCAGTCATCAGTGACCACCTCTCGCACACGGCACTCTAACCTGCTGGGCCACCACAACCTCCCGCAGCCGAGGAAAATTGTAGGATGTGGAAAAGGTAGAACTAAAGAGAAAGACTATCAAGTCGAAGATGAAGAGAGAATACAGGGAGGTGGAGGAAGTTAAGCATATTATGTGAAAGGGAAGGGAAATGGGAGAAGCCGTTAAAATTATGAAAGGATAAGAAAGAAGTGGGGAGGAATAATTAATCAGGGAGAGAGAGAGAGAGAGAGAGAGAGAGAGAGAGAGAGAGAGAGAGAGATAAAAGGTTAGGGCAGTTATGGCAGCCTAACGGAGTAACGGTACAACGATGGACTATAATAAACAGACGACACGCATAATCCACCGAATAATAGTCAAGCATATGATGATAATGCTTATAAGAACAGTCACGGATAATAGTCAAGCATATGATGATAATGCTTATAAGAACAGTCACGGATAATAGTCAAGCATATGATGATAATGCTTATAAGAACAGTCACGGATGGATGAATGTTGATGCAAAAAGAACATGCAAGGTAATTTTTCTGTGTGGGACTTTTTATAGGCATTGCCCCTGTGTGAGTTATGTAAGCGGATTAGTTTGATCAATGACGTGTCAGGTTTGCCAAATGTCAAATGGCAAACGTCCGAGAAATGCAGCGAAGCCAGACACGGACGCATACGCGGGGGGGGGGGGGGGG
>JAGKTI010042818.1:0-10054 GCA_018397915.1 Birgus latro
AATTCCTGGGGCTTTCCCCATTTTAACTTTCTTCATTGCTTCCACCATTTCCATCCTGGTGATTTCTTCCTCTCTTCTCACAACCCTCCTTCTCTCTGCCATTCCCCAGCCACTTATACTTGCATTACTTTCATTCTCTATGTTCAACAGTTCATTAAAGTGTTGTCTCCATCTGTTTACTTTTGCTAGACGATTTGTTGCTGTAAATGTCTTAAAAAATTACCATAAATGTTAATCATAATTTCCTGCTTGCAATTTAATTTTTTCATGCATGGTATTTAACTGCACCTGCTATGAAAAAGGTGAAAGGCTGTGAATTTCATGTCCGGTCCTAACCTAACCCATCCTAACCTAACCTATGCTTACCATAAAGATTTTGATGCCTAACCTGTTTTCATCATGCTGTAAATGTCTTAAAAAAATTACCAAAAATGTTAATCATAATTTCCTGCTTGCAATTTAATCTTTTCATGCATGGTTTTTAAGTGCACCAGCTATGGAAAAGGTGAAAGGCAGTGAATTTCATGTCCGGTCCTAACCTAACCTAACCTAACCTAACCTAACCTAACCATTTTTTTGGTAGCAATATACATCATTTACTGTATCTGATGCTTTGTATCCAATAATTTAGTGCATAAAATGTGAGAAAAGATGATTTCCATGTCAGATACTTACATATACTATGCTGGCAAGTTCTGACCACCTATGCCTCACTCACCACTAAATCATCATTTTTTGGTTAAAATTCAATTAATTCATGCTTTGTGTGCATTATTTATGTGAAAAGGGACCTAAATAAGTGCTAAACATGTCCAGTAGGGAGGTAGGAAGGTAGTTTTCTGATTTAGGTTAGGTTAGGTTAGGGGCATGAATGACCAGTAGTGGAGCTTCAGGGCCCAATATTCGGACAAAACCAATATTCGGACATGCCTTTGGCACTATTGTGTCGAATAATGGAGGGATTACTGGTATATATATATTTTTTTTTATGCAAGGAAGAAGGAACCAAAGGCCATAGGCCCGTATACTGTTCCTTCCAAGAAAAAGCAAAAACAATACAAAAGAGAGCCAAATTCAAGATCCGTTCATTTTGAGATGCCTGGACACACTGCGTTTGAAAGACTGGAGATCATAGGAAGTAGGAAATACAGACAGAGGAAGACAGTTCCAGAGTTGACCAGTTGCATAAATGAAGGACTGGGAGTAACGGTTAACTCTTGCATTAGAGAGTTGGACAAAAAAGGGAGGAGAGGTTGTTGCTAGACGGGTACTATGTGCCCGTCATAGAGGTGGAGGGATGCAAGCAGACAGTTCAGAGGAAGAGTGACCATTGAAGTAGTGATAGAAGAGAGATAAAGATGCAACAGTGCGGTGAAGAGAAAAAGGTTGAAGGGAATCAGCAAGAGGAGGAGAGTTAATGAGACGAAATGCCTTTGACTCCACCCTACTGAGAAGAGCTGCATATGGAGAGCCTCCCCACACATGAGAGTTGTACTCCATACACAGGCGAATAAAACCCGTGTACAAGGTCAACAACTGTGCAGGGGTAAAGAAAGTTCAGAATCGGCTTAGCACACATAATCTCTTGGAAGCAGATTTCACAAGAGATGCAATATGTTCTTTCCAAGACAAATCCCGAGAGAATGAGACCCCAAGCATGTTCAAAGATGATGCAGGACTGAGCTGGACATTATTAAACATTAGTGGGTAATCCTGAGGAAGATTTTGTCGGGTTGATAAGCGTAAGAACCGAGTTTCTGATGCATTAAAAATAACGAGATTATTTTTACCCCAATCAGAGATACGAGCCAAGTCAGATATTAGGTGTGCCATAGCCTCATCCCTTTTTTGCTGAAGTAACTGCTGAGATGGACGTTGCAGAAACCGAATGGAAAGGTGAAGGGTGGAATCATCAGCATATGAGTGGATAGGGTTAGATGTACAGCTCAGAAGGTCATGATGAATAAAAGGAAGAGAGTTGGTGATAGGACAGAGCCCTGAGGAACACCACTGTTGACAGATCTAGGAGAAGAACAATGGCCGTCTACAACAGCGGCTATAGAACGACCAGAAAGGAAGCTAGAGATGAAGACACAGATAGAAGGATAGAAACCGGAGGAAGGCAGTTTGGAAATTAAAGATTTATGCCAGACTCGATCGAAAGCCTTTGAGATATCAAGTGCAATGGCAAAGCTTTCGCCAAAGTCCTTAAAGGAGGATGACCAGGATTCTGAAAGGTAGTTGAGAAGATCGCCAGTGCAGAGTCCCTGACGGAACCCATACTGACAATCAAAAAGAAGGTTGTGACAGGAAAGATATTTTAAGATTTTTCTGTTAAGAATTGACTCGAAAACTTTTGAGAAACAGGATGTTAAAGCAATTGGACGATAGTTAGAGGGTTGGGAATGGTCATCCTTCTTTGGGACTGGCTGAATGACAGCAAACTTCCAGCAAGAAGGAAAGGTACAAGTTGAGAGACAAAGGCGAAAGAGTTTACCTAGGCAGGGTGTAAGCACAGAAGCACAGTTTTTGAGGACAACAGGAGGGACTCCATCAGGCCCATATGCCTTAGTATTGAGGCCAGTGATGGCAGAAAATACATCAGCTGAAGAAATTATAATGTCAGTCAAGAGGAAGTCAGAGGGGGGAAGTGATGGAGGAATAGCAACGGAATCGTCTAAGGTGGAAATGGAGGAGAAAGTCTGAGTGAAGAGATCTGCTTTATCAGTAGAAGAAATTGCTACAAAGCCATCAGAGTAGAAAAGAGGAGGGAAGGATGATGAGGTGAAGTTGTTACAAAGGTTTTTGGCAAGGTGCCAGAAGGAGCAAGAAGAATTTTAGTTGGAATGTTGAGAACATTTAGCACGGATGAAATTATTTTTAGCAGAGTGAAGAACAGACTTAGCACGATTCCGGGCAGAAATATATAAAAGATGTGATTCAGGGGTGGGTTGGCTCAGGTACTTTTTATAGGCCCTCTTCTTGTTGCAGACAGCATTAGAACAAGCATGATTGAACCAAGGCTTTCTTGCATTAGTCAGAGGATATGAGAAAGGAATGTATGCTTCCATGCCCGAGAGAACAACCTCAGTAATGCGCAAGGCACACTCAGATGGCTCCCAGCCATGGAAGCAATAATCATTCCAAGGAAAATCAAAGAAGTACTGCCTGAAGGCCTCCCAATCTGCAGCTCCAATGTGCCACAGGTGGTGTTTTTTTGGAGGGTCCAGAGGCCGTACCGGAGAGATAGGACAGGTTAATGTAATAAGGTTATGATCGGAGGACCCAACCGAAAGAAAAGATTAACAATGTAAGCAGAAGGATTAGTTGTTAGGAAGAGGTCAAGTATGTTGGAACTCTCTCCAAGGCGGTCAGGGATATGGGTAGGGTGTTGTACAAGCTGCTCTAGGTCATTAAGGATAGAAAAAATATAGGCTAGTTCACCAGGTGGATCAGTGAAAGGAGAGGAGAGCCAAAGGTGGTGGTGAACATTGAAATCTCCTAGAATGGAGATTTCATAGAGAGGAGAAATGGATAGAATGTGTTCCATCGCAGAAGTAAGATAGTCAAAGAATTTTTGATAGTAGAATTAGGAGATAAGTAAACAGCACAGATATATTTAGTCAGGTCATTCTGGCATATTTAGGCATCAAAACATACATAAGAATATCCTAAATATTTTTCAACGCCAAGAAAACCACGCAAAAAAAAAAAAAAAAAATGGAAAAAAAAAAACCCTACCTAAACACTACTGTATGTACAGTACCCCTCCTATTTTTGACACTGTTTTCATGTCATCTGCCATATTTAGACATCAAAACACACATATGATTATCCAAAATAAGTTTTAACACCAAGAATGCCATAAAAAAAAAAACACTGACAGCCAAAAAACATCCTACCTAAACACTACTGAATGTACAGTACTTTTCCTATTTTTGGCATTGTTTTTGGGGCATTCTGCCATACTGTGACCTCAAAACACACAATGAAATATCCTAAATAAATTTTAGCACCAAGGAAACTATGAAAGACACCTAAAGCTACCTGCCGAAAAACTTTCAGCTGGGGTACTTATCACCCAGTGCACCGCCACCAAGCTTCATAACCCGCAACCTCCAGCAGGTGTTGAGTTGTCCCGTGTGGTCTAGAGGCAAACAGTAGTGCCTAACAGAGGTCAGTAAAATTCTCATTGTTATCCTCAATCTGCTGGAGCTCGGCAATGATTGGTGATATGCGGTGCGGTGATGGTGGTCTACCCACCTCAGAGATCCCGAAGACAGCCGCAAACGTACGTCTAACAAAGACTCAATGGCTGTTGACGTGCTCAGGTGCGGGTCCGAAGGTGAAGCCGGGAAACGAACTGGTGTTGGTGGTGGTGAGGATGGGCAGGCACTCGTGGGGGTTGCAGGCTTGAAGAACGAGTAGATCTTGGTCTGGCAGTAGGACCGACGATTTGGCCAGAGGATAAGAGCGTCCCAGACTGCCTGCAGCTCCATCGCCAGGCACAGCGGCAACAACTCCCTGTCACAGTGTGGGTGCTCGGCATACTTCAGGACCCCCTCCAGATAACCATGGAGGACACTGAGACGAGAGACTGAAAGAGTTGCGGCAGGCTCCAAGTCAGGGTCCTCATCCTTGTCCTTGTCGGTCCCGCTGTCCTCTTCTGTGCCCACAGAGGGAGCAGCGGTGATCTCCTCATCAGACATGGTCTGGTAACCAGGATCGCCACTGTCGTCATCCAACCAATCCCGCATGTCATCAACATCCATCTGCTCGCAGGCTTGTCTAACCCGTCCAGTCCCGACCGGTTTTTTACCCAGCCTACCCCCAGATCCCGACCAATTTTTGACTTTTTGTTTTTTGGCTGAAACCTTCACTTTTGGCGAGAAACCTCAAAAATTCATAGAGAAATCGCGATCCTGAGGTAAAAAATGTTGATACAGGTGTCACTCAACCTTACGTTTTCCTTCTTTTTCAGGGTTCCTGGCTAAAGAAAATGAATTATGGAAGGGTTAACTAATTCAAGCCACTTTAAATTATGTATTTATTTTATTTATTTGGCACGAATTTATGTGTAGTAAAAGTCAATATTGGTTTTCACACAATAATATAGCACCCAAAACCCCAGTATATGGCACCTTCATTTACGACATTACCACCTCATCGCTTCTGTTTGTTTCTACCTCTAGCTTCTTTGTTTCTTTGTCCTCCACCTCAGGAATTACTTTCACCGTGAATTTCGTCATTGGAGAGACCGTGGGGCAACAATACCTTTACTGGCCAGGTTACTGCTAACAGGTGAATTGCCCAGTGTGGGGGGGAGGGGGAGGGAAAGGGAGGTTAGATGGGGCTGAGCAGTATCCCTACTTGACAGCAGTAGAGGAAGGTCCCCCACATGTGCCTACCAAAAATCACCTGCGAATGTTGAAAAATGTGCACACAATGGGCCTTGGAATTGAGTGACATACGATGCAAGTCGTTGGGTCTGTCCGCGGAAAAAGTTGCGACGTGCATCGTACGTCGGTGGGACTCAGCGGGCTAAAGCAACTGTGGAAATCATCCACGTCAAACCCCTCGAAGTTGTGCTTGGCATCGATTCCCTGCAGGAGATGAGACCAACTGCTTCTGAGGGTTTTGATGGAGACTTCCTTGCACGTGTTCACCCAACTGAACATAGCAGACTTCAGGTCATAACGCCGAAGATTCTGCAAGGTCTGCTCCCCACATGTGTCCTCCACCGCGTCCTCGTCTTCCAGCACCACCATCACGTCCTTCAGGAGCTTCCGGCGGTACAGTCTCTTGGTAGCAACGATAATACACTGGTCCACTGGTTGAATCAGAGAAGTCGTATTAGGTGGCAGAAACGTGCACCTAATCTGCCTGTTATAAGCAACCAAATCCTTCTCAGACAGTCGTGCAGGAGCATTGCCCAGGAGCAGGAGTGCCTTCAACTGGTCACGAGCGATTCCAAGGACCTCCGTTTGATAATGGACAACCTTCTTGACGAAACGTCTGTGGAACCAACCTCTGAAGATCTTAGTGGTAAACCAGGCCTTCACAGAATGGTACCACACAACAGGCAGGCTATCCATCAACCCATAGAGAGAACGTGGTTGTTTTGC
The DNA here is from genome assembly GCA_018397915.1 of Birgus latro. Taxonomy (NCBI): domain Eukaryota; kingdom Metazoa; phylum Arthropoda; class Malacostraca; order Decapoda; family Coenobitidae; genus Birgus; species Birgus latro. The sequence continues at coordinate 6,126 of JAGKTI010042818.1, forward strand.
ACGCCTAACAACGACGGGTTTGAAGCGGTGCGTCCTCTTAGCACTGGCACAGCACAAAACAAAGACATTGTTTGGACAACTTCCGACCAGGCACAGACTTCTCCCTTTCCTCAGCCAGGGTGTGGGTGGGCGAGGGGCGGCAGAACAGACCAGTTTCGTCAGTGTTATAGACTTGACAAGGGGCAAGGCCCTTGTCGTTGATAAGGTGCTGAACTTTCTGGCGAAACGGGTCTAAGTCCTCCACTGCTGCATCCAAGGCCTCGCCGTGTGCCTTATGGCCAGTAAGTCCATAGCAGAGTTTGAACCGAAAGAGCCATCCCTCTGACGCCTTGAAGTCTTGCATGATGTGTAGGCGTGCTAACTTCTCAGCAGCAGCCTTCACCTCTGTCCCGACCACAGCACCCCAGCACCACGTTGCTGACAAAACCACATCAATGTCGACCGGTCGATAATGGCATGCTGGGCCTGGGCCATTACCTTCCTGTCGCCGCGACGTGTGCTTTCAGCAAAGTCCTATCCGTACTGTGTAAGCTTGTCGTGTGACTTCTTAATAAAGAAACAATGTTGAATGGGCTAGATCATATTTGCGAAGAGTGCGTCCTGTGGTCCAGCTAGCGTCAACCTTGCCCAATACCTCACGCGTCTTCTCCAGACTCAGAACCTTCCTCTTCCGCTTCTCAGGTGGTGGTGGGGCCATCACCACACACACAAGAATATAGCAGAGCAGGGCCACAACCTGAAGAAGGTAGGGAACCACAATAAACGCAACCGCAGTCACAGCCATTGTTGCAAGTGAAACAACTCACTAGGGGCAGAAAGGCAGGAACTAAGGTGCGGGCTTCTGTTTGCCGGCATGCAGTACAGTAGAGCGCTGCCATATCACACTCAACGGTTGCTTTTTGAGCACACAGGAGGCAACATACAGCAAACTCACATCTGCCTATAAAGTTCACTTCTGTTTGCTCAGGCAAGGGTTAGTACATGACAGCAACAGTGGATGACCAGTAGATCACCACCTCGGGCAGAGTATAACTACAGCGGCTTGCCAGGCGACTCTGACCATTCGGTAGGAAAGCTGACAGGTGAGCGTGGTGGGGGATTTCCGCTGCCGTTCGGTGTAGAGGCAGATGGGTGGTTTTACCATGCATTTACTCGTGGCCTGTGGTCTTTGTTTCATGCGTGGTGGCCACCGGTACCCCTCAGCCAGAAACAACGCTCGCCTCTTCCGTCCAAAAATAACCATAGAATTTTCTCAAATGTATGTTCAATGTGTTTCTTAGGCAAAATTACATACGTTATCTTTACCTAACCTAACCTATCGCAACAGGGCTGCTTGGCTAAGGCGGCTGACTGTGGTACTGAAATGAATACCCATACCGAATGGAAGTGTATTGCACAGTACAGTAAGGTACCGTACATACACACATACAGTACTGTACTATCATATACAGTACATTGGTACAGAAATTACTGTGCTGATACTCTTATTGTAATCAGAGTGTGAAAGAATCTCTCTCTTTGTGTGTGTGTGGTGCGTGTGTGCCTCCCAGTGGCCACGCGATTTTCGACCTCTGATTGAGGGGCAGACAGGCGCTGTCACCGAACGTGTACTCGTGGGTTTTGGTCTGTGTTACATGCATGGTGGCTACCTGTACCCCTCAGCCAGGAACCACACTCGCCTTGTCCTTTGAAAAATAACCACAGGATTGTCTTGAAGATATGCTCAATGTGTTTACCAGGCAAAATTACACAGGTTTGCTTTACCTAACCTTACCAAACCTAACTAATCCCAGTAGGGCTGCTTGGCAAAGGTGGCTGACTGGTAATGAAATGAATACCCATACTGAATGGAAGTGTACTGTACAGTACAGAATTGTACTGTACATACACTCATACAGTACTGTAATGAATACCAATACTGAATGGAAGTGTACTGCACAGTACAGTATTGTACCGAACATACACACATGCAGTACTATACTGTGTATGGTACAGTACTGTACTATCATATGCATTGGTACAGAAATTACTTTACTGATACTGAACTCAGTGTGGGAAGGAATCTTTCTCTCTCTCTCTGTGTATGTGGTGTGAGTGCCTCCCAGTGGCCGCGCGATTTTTGACCTTCGGTAGAGAGACAGATGGGTGCTATCACCGAACATGTACTCACGGCTTGTGGTCTCTGTTCGATGGTGGTGGCGGATGAGCAAGACTTAGCCCAGTGGCCACGTGACTTTCGACGTTCAGTGGAGAGGCGGACATGTGCTGTCACCGAACATGTTCTTGTGGCTTGTGGTCGTGGTCTGTGTTACACGCTCGGTGGCATTGAGGAAAGAGATAGCCAGGTGGCCGTGCGATAACAGACATTGGGTGGGGATGTGTACGGACGTTTTGACAACACTTGCGGGTTACAGTCGTACAGCTCGGGTGCTGGAGGTTCATTGGGAATCATCGGACAAGCGCACGACTTTGATCATTCAGTACAGGGGCAGACGGACATTTTAGTTCTGGTTGTGGGTTACAGACTACTTCCCACTCACGGCTCGAGCCCAGTGGCCACGATACCGATTGTTTGGACATGTCGGCTGGCCAGCCGAAGTTCTCGGGCACTTTTACGTCTGGATACTAGCAAGTAAATTCGGATAATGCTTTAATAGAGCCAAGGTCCAGAATCCAGAAACTGAACACATCCGGATACTGAGCATCTGGATAAATGAGGGATCACTGCATACAGTACTACTCGATATACAATACTCCTAGATGTGATACCCCGGCTTAACCCGCCGGGTCCCATCGATGTATGGGTACATTGCGAAGTTTTGTCAAAGCTACACCCATCGACGTATGGGTACGTCGCGCAATTGCAAGGATCGTAGTTTGCACAATTTTCAAGTTTCATGGGTGATTTTTGGTAGGCATATGTGGGAGACCTTCCTCTACTTGCTGTCAAGCGGGGATATTGCCTGGCCCCACCTAACCCCCCTCCCCCCCACACAGGGCAATTCACCTGTTAGCAGTAAGCTGGCCAGTAAAGGTATGTTGCCCCACGGTCTCTCCAATGAAGAAATTCACGGTGAAAGTGATTCCTGAGGTGGGGGACAAAGAAATAAAGAAGCTAAAGCAAGAAACAAACAGAAGTGATGAGGTGGTAATGTCATAAAGGAAGGTGCCATATGTGAATGTGTTTGGTGACTGAACAATGCTTCTATTTTCTATATAAATGTGTTAAAACCAATATAGTCTGTTACTACACATAAATTCGTACCAAATACATAAATAAATACGTAATTGAAAGTGGCTTGAATTAATTAACCCTTCCATAATTCGTTTTCTTTAGCCAGGTACCTTGAAAAAGAAGGAAAATGTAAGGTTGCATGACACCTGTATCAACAGTTTTAAGCATAGGATCGCGATTTCTCTGTGAATTTTCGATGTTTCTCACCAAAAGCGAAGGTTTGAGCCAATAAAAACTTTTTCCAAAAATGCTCGGGATTTTGTGGTATGGTAGGTTGGAAATCGGTCGGGATGTGACGGGTTAATGATGGGGGTAGAAATACCACCATACCCCACATAACGATGGCCAAACCCCCTTTTAACGATGGGTTTTGATTTTTTTCACGATTTTGATATTTTTGACTAAAATTAGGTTTAGGATGATTTATAAACTGTTTTTAGACTCAGGTGAATGTATTTTTGCCATAGATGGGTGAACATTGTCATTTTGGGGTACAGTTTACTGAGTTTGTTTTTTTTCCAGATGTATACTGTATTTGACGATTTTCAGATTTTATTTGCTGGTTTGAGTGAGTTATTTACAGGTGTTGGGCTTAGGTTAGCTTCTTTTACAGCTGTTAGGCCATTTAGATTGGCTTTAAACTTGTTTTTATGTTCATTTGGGTGGGTTTAGGACTTGGTTGGGGAGGAAACCC
>JAGKTI010042819.1:0-10054 GCA_018397915.1 Birgus latro
TGTTAAATACCCAGCCTCACTCATGGCTTGGGGCTGCTTTACATATTATGGTGTTGGTAGGTTGGTAATTCTACCTGCAAATGAAAAAGTGAACCAGAACAATTATTTGGAGCTCTTATGTGATGTTTTAAGTGACTCTTTTGATAAAACCAAGGCAAGAGTATTTATGCAAGATTCTGCCCCTGCACATGTTGCAGTCAGTGAAACAGTGGCTAACAGACTGTGAGGTTCCCTTTATTCGAGACTGGCCCGGACACAGCCCAGATATCAATCCCATTGAGAATTTATAGGTGCAATGAAGCGGCAGCTGCGTAGTATGGGCATATCATCTTTGCCTAAACTTGAGGCTGCAGTCAAGCAGCTATGGAGCAGTTTTAGTCCGTCTGTTCTGCAAAACTACGCCATCAGTCTCCAAAGACGCCTTAAGAAGATAATAAAGGTGAAGGGGAATGCCAATAAATACTAAATTCAATGGTGAGTGTTAATTTATTTGTTTCTCCTTGCTAACCACAAGAATGTTTTCTTTTTTTTAAGATGGCGTCAACACTTTCCGCGCCTACTGTATCTGCATTTACCCTTAAGTCCTTGTACCCCATACCATCTCTCCACTTCTTAAATCTTTCCTCCACCTCCTTTTCATTCTCTGCAATCAACACCAAATCATCAGCATACAACATCTCCCATGGGAGTCCATCTCTGAAGTCATGTGACAGCGCTTCAAGCACCATGATAAACAACAAGGGACTCAAAACTGACCCCTAATGCACACCAACATTCACATAAAACTCATCACTCAAAGCTCCATTCACTCTTACCTGGGTGCGAGCATCCATGTACATGGCCATAACCACCCTAACCAGCCATTCTTCCAACCCTAGCTTTCTCATTGCCTACTTCACCACCTCTCAAGGGACTCTGTCAAAGGCCTTTTCCAAATCAACAAAAACAAAATACAATTCCCATTCTTTCCAATATATTTTTCCTGAAGCTGTCGAACAATGAATATGGCATCAGTGGTCCTCCTGCCTGGCATAAACCCAAACTGCATCTCATCGATATTCACTCTTTCTCTAATCATACCTTCTAGAACTCTCTCCATTACTTTCATTATCTGATCTAAGAGCTTTATACCTCTGTAATTTCCCCTTTCCAGGACATCACTCTTTCCTTTGTACACATTTACAATTACACTCTTCAGCCAATCATCTGGGACAACACACTCATATATAATCATATTTATCAGGTCAGTGACTAAGCTCACCCCAGTATCTCCTGAGGCCTTCAACATTTCGGCAGTCAACCCAGACACACCTACCGCCTTCCCCAACCGCATCCTGCCTATTGCCTGACTCACAGTAGCAGCGTCAATCAAAGGCCAAGGGCCAAACACTGGATCAGCTGGCTCCAAACCTTCTCTATCCCAATCAAACTCCTCATTCAACAATCGGCTATAATGCTCTCTCCATGCATCTTTAATATCTTCACTGTTCACCACAACCCTTCCATCATCATTCTTCACACACTGCTCACCGATTATCCCTCTTCACCTGATTTGCCATCCTAAAAATCATATTTTTCCTTCCTTCATGATTCTGATTATCAAGTAAAAGTCTCTGTGACTCAGACTTCACCCTGTATACCTCTCTTCTAGCCCTGCGCTTGGCAACCAAGTACTCCTCCCTGTTACCACCATTCTTCAATTCCCGGAAAAGCCTTCTTTTCTCCTTAACTGCAGCTTCTACACCCTCATCCCACCACCAAGTTACTTTATGTCTTGGTGGGCCTCTTGTCCAACCGCATATTGCATCGGTAACTCTCAAGAGGTTGTTCTCAAGGGCTCTATACTGTTCATTAACGCCTCTATCTACGGCTTCCTGTTCAGCCATCACTCTCCTCATCTCACTATAAAAGGCATCCCTTACTGATTGGTTTCCCAGCTTCCATATTTTCCTCTTAGGTACAAATGTCCTCCTTCTCATCACTCGTTCCTTAAGCACCATGTCACAAATCACCAGTTTGTGCTGCTGCACACACTCCTCGCTTCCTATAACTTTAACATTCCTCACTAATCTCCTATCAACCCTCCTAACCAGAAAATAATCTATCTGACTACTATTTCCCCCGGACTCGTACGTAATCAACCGGCTGATTCTTTTCCTAAAATGTGTGTTGCATAGTGGTAGGTGGTGGCGACCATCATCCACTCACTTGATGTAGTGCCGCATACTTCTTCCTTACCCTTTATTATTATTTTTCTGTGCCTGCCCTCCTCTCTTCCTGTTTCTCCCATCTTTCCTGTCACTTCTTATTGCTTTTCTTTCCTTTACAGGTGGCTTTACATTGAGTGACAAGGAAAATGGTTTCCTGTAAGCCAAGAAACCATTTACAACGCTGGGTGGTAACCATATAGCCAAACCATAAGTGCTCCCTACGTATCAACAAGTGGGTTGGTGGAGGGTTAGTGCCCCTCCCCATAATACAAATAACTCAGAGTTAAATGGCCACCCCTTACGGGATTATGGCGTCGGGCAATAGATAGATAGATAGTGTGTTGCGCACAATCATGTCCATAGCCTCCCCAAACTCGAGTATTCTTTCCCCTTCCGCATTCCTCACACCATATGCACATCCTCCATGGACTCCTTCATAACCTTGAGCTGCTTCACCCACATGACCATTTAAATCCCCTCCCAGAACAACTACCTCATCATCACCCATACCACTTACTACACGTATTAAATCATCCCAAAATCTATCCTTCTCTGCGTTATCCAATCCTACCTGTGGAGCATATGCCGATATAACTGAAATCAATTTCTGACCGATCAAAATTTTCACTACTAATATCCCATCACTTACTCTCATAACATTCATGACATATTCCATCCATTTCTCTACAACCAACACACCCACACCCCCATATCCGTCAGTTCCCCCTGCCAAAACAACTTATAGTGGCAATCTTTCCCAACAATCTTTCTGGCTGATCCACCCCTGTACCGGACTTCCTGCAAACATGCCACTAATGGCTTTGAAAAACAGTTTCACACTACATTTTTTTTTTTAATGTGTTCCGAAAGTTATGCCTGGCGAAATATGTGTGATGCTAGACTGCCATCAAAAGGAATAGTAAGTTCTGTTTTTATTAGCCCTCCCCGTAAAACAACTCAAAGTCAAATGGCCACCCCTTACGGGATTATGGCGTCTGGCAATAGATAGATAGATAGATCACCAATAGCTGTCTCCATTAATGATGGCGAACTGTCTTGCTATTGTTGTGACGGCGAATTGTCTTGTTATTGTTGTGACGGCGTGGCGAATTGTCCCAAAGCCATCAGTCCCTCTTGACGACTTCTTTATAGCTTTTATTTTTTTCCCTTTATTGTTGATGACTAATGGCTTTGAAAAATATTTTCACACTGCATTTTTTTTTAATGGGCTCCAAAACTTATGCCTGGCGAAATATGCGTGATACTAGACTGCCGTCAAAAGGAATAGTAAATTTTGCTTATATTAACCCTCCGCGTAAAACTAATAACTCAAAGCCAAATGGCCGCCCCTTATGGGATTATGGCATCTGGCAATAGAAAGATAGATCACCCATAGCTGTCTTCATTAATGACAGCGAATTCTCGTTATTGTTGTGAGAGGGAATTTGACTTGAGGCGAATTGCCCTGAAACCATTAGTCCTTCCTGACGACTTCTTTATAGCTTTTGTTTTTATTTTTTCCCTTATTGTTGACAACTAATGGCTTTCAAAAATAGTTTCACACTGTATTTTTTTTTTTAATGGGCACCGAAACTTATTCCTGGTGAAAAATGCGTGATGCTAGACTGCCATCAAAAGGGATAGTAAGTTCTGTTTTTATTAACCCTACCCGTAAAACAAATAACTCAAGTCAAATGGCCACCCCTTAGGGGATTATGGCATCTGGCGATAGACAGATAGTACAGTATACAGTAATCTTCCCACTATCTGACGTAATAGAGCCAAAGGCATGACCAGAAAGCGATCTTGTCCGGATAGTGGCCCTGAAGCTCAAGCATTGGCCAATCCTGACCCTAACCTAACATAAATCAGAAAACCACCTACCTACCTCCCTAGTGGACATGCATAGCACTTATTTAGGACCCCATTCACATAAATAATGGACACAGAGCATGAATTAATTGAATTTTAACCAAAAAATGATGATTTTGAGGAGAGTAAGGCACAGGTGTTCACAAGTTGACAGCATAGTGTAATAAGTATCGGACATGGCAATCACTAAGAAAATCACCTCTTTCACAGCCTGTGCACTCAAATATGGGATACAAAGCATGATATAAATAAAGTGTTACCAGAAAACTATGATTTAGAGGTGACTAGGGCAAAAATGTTCACCAGTTGACTGGACAGTGAAAGTATGTAAGAGACATGGCAATCACTGAGAAAATCACCTCTTTCACAGCCTGTGCACTCAAATATGGGACACAAAGCATGAAATAAATAAAATGTAACCAGGTGAGAGAGGCTGTGGCACAAAAGAAGAAAGCATATAATGAGTGGATGAGGAACAGGGGCGACGAAGAAGCTGAGAGACGGACGAGAGAGTTATATGTAGTAAGGAGGAGAGAGGTGAAAAGATTAGTAAGAGAGAGTAAGAAGAGAGAGGATGAGGAATTTGGCAGGAATTTGAGTGCAAAGTGGAGGGAATGCAAGAAAATGTTCTGGAAGGAGGTAAAGAGAGATAGACTGGGTGCCAACGAAGTCAATGGGGGTGTGAAAGATAAAAATGGTAGATTACTAGTGGAGAAGGGAGAAAAAGTAAACAGATGGAGAGAACACTTTAATGAACTGTTGAACATAGAGAATGAAAGTAATGCAAGTATAAGTGGCTGGGGAATGGCAGGGAGAAGGAGGGTTGTGAGAAGAGAGGAAGAAATCACCAGGATGGAAGTGGTGGAAGCAATGAAGAAAGTTAAAATGGGGAAAGCCCCAGGAATTGATGGAGTGTGTGGTGAAATGCTGAAGCATGGGGGAGAGATAGTAATAGAATGGATGTGGAAGGTGTGCAGATTGGCTTGGGAGGAGGGTAGAGTCCCGGAGGATTGGAAGTCAGGTATAATTATTCCTCTGTACAAAGGAAAAGGGGAAAAAGCAGTGTGTGGTAATCATAGGGGCATTTGCCTTCTCAGTGTAATAGGAAAAGTATATGGTAGGATACGTATTGACAGAGTTAGGGAAATTACTGAGGAATTAGCTGGAGAAGAACAAGGAGGTTTTAGGAAGGGAAGAGGTTGTGTAGACCAGATATTCATTCTTAGATCCTTAGTGGAAAAGTTTCTAGAGAAGGGCAAGAAGTTGTATGCAGCCTTCATGGATCTGGAAAAAGCATATGACAGGGTGGATAGACAAGGTTTGTGGAAGGTATTAAGAATATATGGAGTGAATGGGAAGTTGTTGAAGGCAGTGAAGAGTATGTATGAGGGTGCTAAGGCTGCAGTGCGTGTGGATGGCAAACTGAGTGAATCTTTCCATTTGAAGGTTGGATTGAAACAAGGATGTGTCATGTCTCCATGGTTGTTCAATCTGTATATGGATGGGGTTATAAAAGAGATACAAGGTCGGGCAGTGGATGTTGGAGCGGCCCTAGTGAGAGAGGGCAGTGTTTGGAAACTCCCTGTACTGTTGTTTGCAGATGATACTGTGTTGTTGAGTGAAGACGAAGGGGAGCTGCAAGGCTTGGTAGATGAGTTTGGGAAAGTGTGTAAGAAACAGAATCTAAAGGTGAATGTGGGGAAGAGTAAAGTGATGGTCTTCGAGAGAAGTGAAGCCAGTGAATGTACAGTGAGATTGGATGGGAAGGATATGGAGAATGTGAGTGAATTTAAGTACTTGGGCAGTGTGATGAGTAAGGATGGAAGTCTGGAGGGTGAAGTGCTCGAAAGGGTGCAGCAGGGAAGGAAGGTTGCTGGTTCCTTGAAAGCAGTGATAAGAAACAGGGAGGTGAGCATGGAAGTGAAAAAGTTGTTACATGACAGTATTGTGATACCAACTCTAACATATGGAAGTGAAGCTTGGACCCTGTTGGAAGGACAGAAGTCAAGAGTGAGAGCAGTGGAAATGAGTTATTTGAGAGGAGCATGTGGAGTCACATGGAGAGACAGACTAACAAATGAGGAAGTGAAGGAGCGTTGTGGTGTGGTTGAGAACGTGATGGGAAGCGTTAGGAGAAACACGTTAAGGTGGTTTGGACATGTGGAGAGGATGGAGAGTGAAAGACTGATGAGGAGAGTATATGTGAGTGAGGTGGAGGGGGCGAGAGGGAGGGGGGAGGCCGAGGATGAGATGGAGGGATGGAGTGGAGAGGTATATGAGAGAGGGGGGTGTGAGTTGGGAGTGTGGTAGTGAAATGGCAGGGGACAGAGTGACATGGAGGCGATTTGTTTGTGGCCACCCCGTTCAGGATTAAGGCATCTGGCAATAGATAGATAGATAGATAGTAACCAGAAAAATTATGAATTAGAGGTGACTAGGGCAAAAATGTTCACCAGTTGACTAGATAGTGAATGTAAGTAAGAGTCATGGTAATCACTGAGAAAATCACCTCTTTCACAGCCTGTGCACTGAAATATGGGACACAAAGCATGAAATAAATAAAATGCAACCAGAGAATGAGGATTTAGAAGTGATTATGGAGAATATTTGGCAGCTGACAGTGTACTTACATGTCTCTGGTGGCTGTTTACCCCACCTCTAAAGCCCTGACAGTGGTGGAAATGCTCTTGAAGCATGTACAGTAATCCAGTGTTGAACTGAACTTAATCCTTAGCACTGTGAATTATGATTATTTACACAAAAACTCACGGCAGTTCAGAGACAACTGTCGGAGTGGCAGAAGGGGGAGACAGTGGGTATGTGAATGTAAACAAGGCCGTTCGGCACCGCGCGCCAAATTCAAACTTATGGGTAAAAAAATTTTGGATTTTTTTCAATTTTTTTGCAATTTTGGGGCATTTTTGGGTTTTGAACATCAACCTACGATGACCAAACAGTGGTGTAACCGGAGAGTGGTCGTCCGGAAAGTAGAGAGATTACTGTATTCTCATTTATAGACCATTATATGTTATGTGGTACAAAAAGGGTATCTTTGGGGTAAATATTGAGGTCATGGCACCAATTAGAATTATTACCCGAAGTTCTTCAATTCGGCTATCGCATTTTCAGCTATAGCGCAGCCATGGCAGCACTAATTAGGAGTGATAGCCAAGGGTGGGGTGTATACAGTATATATATACAGTATATATATATATATAGTAATCTCTCTACTATTCGGACACCAAGTATTTGGATGCATCACTGTTCGGACATTGTGGGCTGTCCGACCCCCAAAATGCCCATAAATTCGAAAAAATCTGAAAAAAAATCCAATTTTTTTGGACTGCGTAAGTTTGAATTTCTCACGCGCGCCGATAGGCTGTGTTTTCGCACATGGCGCCTGTCTGTCGGTCTCATTTCCCGCTCTGTTCCTGGCTCATAAACACGCTCCGAAAATGGCGGCCGAAGTGATTGCTTTTGTGGTGATACCCTACTTCCTGCAGGGCTTGATGCTGCTATTCACCTTCTTGATCATATGTGTGATGATGGCCCCACCACCTGAGAAGAGGACGAAAGTGGTTCTGACTCTGGAGAAGAAGAGGGAGATATTGGAGAAGGTGGACGCCGAGTGGCCGACATCACGGATCCTACGTGAATTCAACCTCCCTCGCTCCACTTTGTTTGATATCAAGAAGTCCCGAGACAAACTACTGCAGTACATGGCTGATTTCACATTCAAGACCAGACGAAACGTGGAGAGGAAGGTGATGTTTACTCCTAAGTATCCAGACAACGACCGGTCCAAGCTCATTTGGTATCGACGACGACGTGCTGCTGGTGTGTTGGTACGTGGAACGGAGCTGAAAGCTGCTGCTGAGAAGTTCGCAAGGCTACACGACACCCCAGACTTCAAGGCATCTGAAGGTTGGCTCTTCATGTTCAAGTTACGACACGGACTTACCAACCGTAAGACCCATGGCGAAGCTCTGGACGCTAACGACGAAGGAATAGAACAGTTTCGGCAGAAGGTGAATGGCTTGATTGACAGGGAGGGCCTCACTCTCGGTCAAGTCTACAACGCTGATGAAACTGGCCTATTTTATCGTTCAATACCCACAAACACTCTTGCTGAGGAGACGGAGAAGCGTATACCTGGTCTAAAGCTCTCCAAGCAACGGGTGTCTGCTTTGTGCTGTGCAAATGCTAACGGCATGCACCGGCTTAAGCCCGTTATTGTAGGACGTGCAAAGCAGCCTAGGTGCCTTCGCGGGTTAATGGATGCCTGTCCTGTCGTGTGGTATCATTCTCTGAAGGCTTGGTTCACAACCAAGATCTTAAGAAATTGGTTTCACCAACACTTTGTCAAGGAGGTCATTCATTATCAGACGGAGACACTGAAAATCCCACGAGACCAGGTAAAGGCCCTCCTGATTCTAGACAATGCACCTGCGCATCCGTCTGAGAAGGACTTGGTGGCTCAAAATGGCCGCATTAGGTGTCTGTTTTTGCCACCTAATACGACTGCTCTCATCCAACCAATGGACCAGGGAGTGATTGTGGCAATGATTGGCTCTACCGACGGAAGTTTTTGGACGAGGTGATGGTTGTCTACGAGGACGAGGACGATCGCAGGGAAGGACGAGACATACGAGGACAAAAAACTCTTGAAAACCTTCGCCGATACAACCTCAAGTCTGCCATCTACAACTGGGCCAGTGCATGGAAGGAAGTCTCTGTCAAGACTTTAGAAAATGGTTGGTCTCGGCTGCTTCATGGAAGTGACGTGGTGCACGATTTTCTAGGTTTTGAAGTAGATGACTTCCATGAAAGGCTTCGTGTGGGTGGAGACAATGTGGATGTTGATGAAGTGTACGAGTGGTTGGATGACAAAGAGGGCGATCCTGGGTATCAGATCATGTCTGATACTGAGATCGCATCTACTGTTGCCGGTCCGAGTACCCAGCAGGAAGATTCTGACAAGGACAGCGACGATGATGCAGACTCCTTATGGCTTGCCACTACCCCAACCATCCCCAAGCTGAGCACACTCCGGAAATATGTGGAGTTCGTCCTTGACTACCTAGAACACCCGGACTGTGACAGGGAGATGGAGCCCTTGGAATTTGTAGGTGAAGTGCGAGCTTTCAGGCAGCGCATCATTAATCGTCAGAATCGTCGTTGCTTGCATCAATCCACCATTGACAGTTTTTTCAGGCCAGTCAACCCTGCCGTCGTCAACCCTCGCTCCACACCATCATCTCACGAAGACAGGCCTTCTAGCTCCGAGCCACAGCCCAGCACATCAGGCACAGTGGAGTCACCATTGGATGTTAGTTTGCGTCTATCTTCGGAGTCCTCTGCAGTGGATAGCGTATCACCACGTCCCACCAGGAGGCCCCAACGCCGCCTCCGTCAGCTCATCTCGGACTCTGACAGCAACTAAATTCTCCAGGACTCGTCACTAGACCACACGGGAATTTACTGTTATGTACAGTGCAGTGAAGTGATGTGATCCCAGCTATGCGAAAGAAAACGTTGTGGAAAGTGCTGGTGAGAAGTGCTAGTGACTGTAAAGTGCAGCGGAAGTGCAAAGGTGTGGGAGTTGGAAGGTCTTCCTGTTAGTCTGAGATGACCGAGCGGGTTATACATAAGGACAACGGCATCTTTCTCGTAAGTACCCTAACTTCATCAAAATTCCTCGTTTTGTTCTTTCCATATCATTAATCTCATGCATAAACTGTGTGAAAGATGATTTCCATAATGATTTTCATGTCTAACCTTTTTTCATCATGCTGTAAATGTGTAAAAAAATTACCCTAAATGTTAATCATAATTTCCTGCTTTCAATTTAATTTTTTCATGATGGTTTTTAAGTCCACCAGCTATGAAAAAGGTGAATGCCTTTGATTTGTGTGCAAGATGATTTCCATAAAGATTTTCATGTCTAACCTGTTTTCATCATGCTGTAAATG
>JAGKTI010042820.1:0-10054 GCA_018397915.1 Birgus latro
GCAGCTGACATTTTCAACTCTTGGCTAGCGAGATACGTACATCATTCAGTTCAATGTCGTCCTACAAGGTGGAATCACGTCGCAGTCGCGCCCCTTCATTTCCGCCGCTTTTACGCCCATTATAAAAGTCCCTGTGATCTCTGCCCCTACTAAACATCGTGTGGGAAACAGTAAAGGACTGTAGATATATATAAGTGTAATAAAGTACTAGAAATAATAAGGTGTGAGTGTGTATATAAATAAGAAATGACAGAATACGAGCAGCGAACTAGTGCGAGTGGGAGGCTCGTACGCACTCGTATTTAACATTGCTTTCACAGTGTTTTTTTTTTTTGGAGTATGGATTCCAAACTACTTGGATATCATTGAATAGTGTTTCTAGTGATAATATCAGGCAGTGGTATTCATATTACGGGATGTTGGGAAGTGTAAAGTGGAGACTTAGTTACCCAACTTCAAAAGTCTCCATAAGTCCTACAGTAGTCGACGAAGGCTCAACAAACATCCCAGGTGAAATCTGAAGGTATGTGCCATATGCATATTTAATTATCATATTCTAGGTCAATAACTGATATTTGGCAAAGTTTTAAAAAAGTAAGTCGGAGCGTGAATATCCCCTCGGGACGGGCACGGCGCACCTCCGACAACCCCGCGGTTAAGGGGTTAAAAATCCCTCCAATCTCATTTTTGGAAAAGATCGCTGACAGCTACGATATTATTTGGTGGCAACAGTCGGATTCGAATCCATGCCTCCGAAGAGATTGGTGAACAGATTATCTATTATGAATGGTACATGAACTATTACTGATGTTGGTGTTAGATTCGCCTCTAAATATGGATGATATAGCATGAGATTCCTGTCCTGAAACAAAGGCTTCAAACCATGTTTATACATGCCTTGATTGATTATTTGACGTAGGTCGTGAACTGAAAGTAAGTTAAATGTGATCTTGCCATTAGCAGCACTTGCAATACCATTAGTCAAAGCTTGATAACGAGCGCAGGTGTTGTCTAACTAAAGTATTATTATGTCAATATTTTCCATGAATATTGGGAAGTGTTGAAAAAGTGTCAGGTTTCCTTCCATTGCAGTTATTTTGTCCATACTGTCTTGAGTTATTCTTTCTGCCTTTCTGAGATTTTTCACAATCGTCATCATTGCCGTGTTTTGACTGTCAAGTACCTTCTGTTGATATGTTAATACCTAAGCTATCTTATTAAATTTGTTGTTTATTTCTTGAAGATCTGTTTCCGTAGCCAATCAAAACATATTCCCTAGAATTGCAACACCCAGGTCGAACAAACCATGCCTCTCACGTGTATGTGTGACGTTGTTCGTGTCCATAAGGGCCGTACTATAAAGCCAAAACGCCAGTATTGCCGAATGTGAGCGTCTGACGTTCCTGTGTCTCGCCAAGACTGGCAGTCCAGATTTTTTTTATAGTAAGGATGACTGACGCTCAAGAACGTCTGACGACTGAACGTTGCCGCTGGATCGCCTAAACTCTGGGTTTTTATAGTACGGCCGTAAGTGTCTCAGTTCCATGAGATGGGATATCTTGGATCATGATGAGCATGGTAGTTATTGCTTGTTCTAATTTCCACTTTGCTAACTTCATGAAATCAGTCACTTCCTTTGTGTTATGAGCTTCTGAAGCAGAACAACTTATCATTGATTCCAATGTCCTCAGTGGCTTAGCAATGTTCTCCAGTATTACAGGTAATTTATATATGATATCCTAACTATTTTCATGGTATCATTCACAATTGCTGTTAAGGGTTTTGGGGCTATAAGGCATCCTTGCCTTATTTTATGTTGAGGGTCCAAGTGAGCTGATCCTCTTGCTATAAAGATGAGAATCCATGGTATAAGTCCCCTCATCGTTACCAACTGAAGAAAAAAAAAACTGTTCATTAGCCAATCCAGTCATGTTGAGATAGATAATAGTGATGATGCACATTATAAACTACTTTGCTCGTTGTTTCACTTATAGAAGGAGTTTAAATCGATACCTAGATCATGTAAGTGCTGTACGGTGGCATTTATAGCAACAGTTGCACATATTTTGGGTTGTTTGTTATGCGATCTTAATTTATTTCTGTACGTTTTGATTTCTTCTAGTTTATTTTCATCAGTTATATTCAGTTTTTCGGTGGTGTCTAAGGTTACGTAATTGCTGGCTGTATTTCTTGAGACCCTTTTTAAATAATCACCATGAATATACTTTTCTTTGCCACTCGACAGTGACTTAATTACTATCTTGTTGGCTATCTTCTTAATTACTCTGTATGGGTCATCAAATATAGTGATACAGTAGTTTATTGTCTCTAGTGTGAATGATACCATAGACAATGTCTCCTATGCTGATAGTTGATTCTTTTGCCTTTTGATTATATGACTCCGTCATTTCTTCCTTGGACATCGATAATTGTTTCTTCGCCATTTTGTGGATCTCCTGAAATTCACGCAAACGAAGTTTAGGATCATCATCATAATTATATGCAGGCAAATTTTCACCTTCCAGAATCTCATACGGTAATTTTTTGCCAGTCCCGAAGATAATGAAATGTGATGGGTCTCCTATTGACTTGTTTATTGCACAATTAATTGATACTTCCTCTCTGGAAATCAAATCATCCCAGCTTACATAATTTTCACTGAGAATGTGTCATAACACATCCAGCACATTTTTGTTTTGACTCCCTACCAACTCAGTGGACGCTGGGTGATAGGCTAAGACATTGACCTTTTTTATATTGTACTGTTTACATATTACTTGTAAGATTTCAGAATTAAATTCTCTTCCTTTATCAATTATTAATACCTTTGGTGTGGTGAATCTACATATAATATGACCTATGATTACCCTTGCCATTGTTTCAACTGTTTTATCCTTAACTATGACCAAAATCACATATCTTGAGAAATGATCTGTAGCAACAAAGAGATATTAATAATTATTTTTAAAAAAAGGGTAACTTAAGTAAGTCAACCGCGACAATGTCCAACGGGTGGTTAGGTACAGGATGTTTTCCTGTAGGTGCAGGTGTTAATGTGTAGCCTTTGTGCCTCGCACATGACATCTGTCTATGTGATTGTGTATGCCTTTCTATAACGATGACCAGTGGTATTGCATCCGGGCTTGTCTGACTGCCCTATCTTTGCCAGGATGTCCTGCATGTCGACTATCGTGTATTGTCCTTAAAACGTGAGGTATCATTTCATCAGTTACAACTATTTGCCTATTATTTCTTCTATGATTTCATTGTCCTGGGTTGATCCTTTGCAAGGTATTGTCGACTACTGTGAATTGTTCGAATGGTATATGTAGCTTGGGTAATGCTTTATCCTTGCCACTCTCCAACTTGCATATAACTTTAGACCACATTCGATCAAGTCTCTGTGCTTTCGATATTTAATCATAATTGGGGAGGAGTTCCTTTAGACCTAATGTCGTGACATGAATTGTCATTGGGTTCCTAGATAATGTGTCTGTGGCTAAATGTATTTTACCTTGTATGTAGTGAATATGTTCATTATAGTTTTCAGTCGTACATTTCCATCTTGCTCTCCTCCCAGAGAGGAATTTTCTTGGAACATGCCCACCAGCGACTTATGGTCAGTGAATAAGTGAATTTTGTAACCATATGCCAAAGCTTGAAACTTTTGTAATGCAAAGACCACTAAATGTGCCTCTAGGTCTGTAGTGCAATTAATTTTTCTCTGCACCTTTTATTTGTCTGCTAAGGAATGTAGTTGGTTGATATTTTCCACACGTAGCTTCTTGCATCATTATGGCCACCAGTCCTTTAAGAGATGCATCTGTGCAAATTATATATTGTTATGAGAAAGTACGATAGGCTAAGCAAGGGGCTTATAAATGTTTATCTTAAAATTCATTAACTGCTAGTTTTTGTTCCCTTCCCCACCGAAAAACAGTTTGTTTTTTCTCAGTAGGTGGAATAATGTTTCTGCTATGTGAGAGAATTGTTGTGTGAATGATCTGTTGTATCCAGCAAGTCCTAAAAATTGTCTTACTTCATCCACATATGTGGTTTCAGGGAAATCCCTTACTGCTTGTATTTTCTCATCTGAGGTGTGGATACCTTGTGCATCGAGTCTGTGGCCTGAGAATTTTATTTCCTTAAAGTCAGATTTGCATTTAGACAGCTAAATTTTAAACCAGCATTGGCTAACTAGTGTAGGAGCTCGTCTAATTTCTGTTAACATTAATCCATTGTGTGTGTTGCAATTATGATGTCGTCCACGTACACAAAAGCACCATTTCCTAACATTCCTGATAGTACACAAATCCTTAATCGATGGAATGAGCCTTAAGCTGTTGTTAACCCCATTGTCATTCTTTTATACTTATAATGCCCTGTATTTGGAGAGAGAGCAGTGTATTTGCACGACTCGTCATCAAGCGAGCGCGATCTGATAATATCTGCTAAGCAAATCTATTTATCTAACTATCTATTACCAGACGCCTTAATCCCCTAAGGGATGGCCACAAACAATCGCCTCCATGTCGCCCTGTCCCCCGCCATTTCATTGCCCTGCTCCCAGCTCACACCCCCCTCCCTCATATACCTCTCCACTCCATCCCTCCATCTCATCCTTGGCCTCACCCTCCCTCTACCCCCCTCCACCTCACTCACATACACTCTCCTCATCAGTCTCTCACTCACCATCCTCTTCACATGGCCAAACCACCTCAATGTATTTCTCCTAACAATTTCTATCACATCCACATCCACACCACAACGCTCCTTCACTTCCTCATTTGTCAGTCAGTCTCTCCATGTGAATCCACATGCTCCTTTCAAATAACTCATTTCCACTGCTCTCACTCTTGACTTCTGTCCCTCCAACAAGGTCCAGGCTTCACTTCCATACGTTAGAGTTCGTATCACAATACCGTCATGTAGTAGCTTTTTCACTTCCATGCTCACTTCCCTGTTTCTTATCACTGCTTTCAACGAACCAGCAACTTTTCTTCCCTGTTGTACCCTATCAAGCACTTTACTCTCTAAACTTCCATCCTTACTCATCACAGCACTGAAGTACTTAAACGCACTCACATTTTCCATTTCCATTTTCTCTACATTCACCTTTAGATTCCGTTTCTCACACACTCTCCCAAACTCATCCACCATAAAGCACTCACATTTTCCATTTTCTCTTCATCCAACCTCGCTGTACATTCAATGACTTAGCTTTTCTGAAAGACCATAACTTTACTTTTCCCTACATTCATCTTTAGATTCCGTTTCTCACAAACTCTCCCAGACTCATCCACCATGCCTTGCAGCTCCCTTTCGTCTTCACAGTATCATCTGCAAACAACAGTACAGGGAGTTTCCAAACACTGCCCTCTCTCACTAGGGCCGGTCCAACATCCACTGCCCTACCTTGTATCATCTTTATAACCCCATCCATACACAGACTGAGCAACCATGGAGACATGACACATCCTTGTTTCAATCCAACCTTCAAATAGAAAAATTCTCTCAGTTCACTATTGGTTGTGTGTCCTGATATTCGTTATTCTTGTGTTTAATCAGGTTAGTACAACCTAATTTTTCTCCATGTAATGCGACTGTCTGTTAATGATTTTGTAATAAATCCAGCAGATCGGTTTTCACATCAAAATTTCCTGAGTGAATCAGATTCTTTTTTCTGCACTCTCAGTCTGTTGATTTTATCTTACGTAAAGTTCCACCTATTGCTACATCATGTATAAGAGCAGGACAAGTCTCTAAAGTGCATATACAAGTCCCCCTTTTGATCTGCACCTTTCCATGCATCTGATCAATTACAAATACATGAGTTTCACCATCGTTATTCACCTGATATAATGCGTTTTCTACCCAGAGTACTTTCATTTTACATGATTGGTCTGAGACAATAACAGTACCATTCTTCAATTTACTCTTTATGGTGACTTTCATATGTGATTAAGGTGGAGAAGGAGAGATGTGAGAAGAGAGGAAGAAACAGTAGGCTGAAAGTTATGAAAGCAATGAAGAAAGTTAATATGGGGAAAGCACTAGGAATTGATGGAGTGTGTGGTGAAATGCTGAAGCATGGGGGAGAGATAGTAGTAGATGTCGAAGATGTGCAGATTGGCTTGGGAGGAAGGTAGAGTCCCGGAGGATTGGAATTCAGGTATAATAATTCCGCTGTACAAAGGAAAAGGGGAAAAAGAAGTGTGTGCTAATCAGAGGGGCATTTGCCTTCTTAGTGTAATAGGAAAAGTATATGGTAGGGCACTTACTGACAGAGTTAGAGATATAACAGAGGAATTAGTTGGAGAAGAACAGGGAGGTTATAGTAAAGGAAGAAGCTGTGCAGATCAGATATTCAATCTTAGATCTTTAGTGGAATAGTTCCTAGAGAAGGGAAAGAAGTTGTATGCAGCCTTCATGGATTTGGAGAAGGTTTGCGACAGGGTTGATAGACAAGGATTGTGGAAAGTATTAAGAATATATGGAGTAGATGGGAAGTTGTTGAAGGCCATGAAGAGTATGTATGAGGATGCTAAGGCTGCAGTGTGTGTGGACAGTGATCCGAGTGAGTTTTTCTATCTGAAGGTTGGATTGAAATAAGGATGTGTCATGTCTCGATGGATGTTCAATCTGTATATGGATGGGGTTGTAAAAGAGATGCAAGGTAGGGCAATGGATGTTGGGCCTGCCCTGGTGAGAGAGGGCAGTGTTTGGAGACTCTCTGTACAGATGTCTGAGACGATACTGTGTTGTTAAGTGACGACGAAGGGGAGCTGCAAGACTTGGTAGATGAGTTTGGAAGGGTGTATTAGGGAAGAGTAAAGTTATGGTCTTTGAGAGAAGTGAAGGTAGTGAATGTATAGTGAGGCTGGTTGAGGAGGAAATGAAAAATGTGAGTGTGTTTAAGTACTTGGGTAGTGTTATGAGTAAGGATGGAAGTTAAGAGTGTGAAATGCTTGAAAGGGTGCAGCAGGGAAAGAAGACTGCTGGTTCCTTGAAAGCAGTGATAAGAAGCGGGGAAGTAAGCATTGAAGTGAAAAAGCTACTACATGACAGTATTGTGATATGAACTCCATCTTATGGAAGTGAAGCTTGGACCTTGTTGGAGGGACAGAAGTCAAGAGTAAGAGCAGTGGAAATGAGTTATTTGAGAGGAGCATGTGGAGTCACATGGAAAGACAGACTGACAAATGAGGAATTGTCAGGGGAAAATGAGATTTTACTCTAGCGTGTCGCCAGATGTCAGGGGAAATTTAAGTATTCCCAAGAAATAATGAAATATTGTATAATTGGTATACAATGTATAGCTGAGTGTGCTATGTCAATATTCTAGGGTCGAGAATTACAGACTTCCTCAACGGCATACAGCAGAGACTAGACGCTCTATTGGGCTGCAATATTGTACCGTTGGCCTACGAGAAAGTTCTTCTCCCCCCCCAACAATAAAAAAAAATGATAATAATAGTAATAGCAGGCTCTTGGCTGAGCCAAACTCCTAGCTAGCACAACGGATTTAAGGAGTGATGCCAAAGCTGGCCTAAGTACCGGCCGTGATTTAATTCA
This sequence comes from Birgus latro, assembly GCA_018397915.1. NCBI lineage: Eukaryota > Metazoa > Arthropoda > Malacostraca > Decapoda > Coenobitidae > Birgus > Birgus latro. Next base: position 7,576 of record JAGKTI010042820.1, read on the forward strand.
AAAGTTGTGCTAATGCAGAGTAGCAAAACTGTATTAAATGAGTGGAGTAATCAAACACAGTTAATATACTTTAACAAAGCTCAAGAAAAGAACTGTGAATTTATTAATTACAAACAAATGAATTTACATTACATGAAATTCAAATCAAATAAAGGAATACACTCACTCACTCAGGCACTCAGATAACGGCTAAATATTTCAAAAAGCTTAGCCTAGGAAAAAACCAGAAAATACTGATTGGTATGGATGAGACTGTATTGAAGTCGATCACCAACAGGGTGGGAGCTCGGGAAGACACGCCGATTCAAGCCGAGATCTGAAATAAAGAATTCACTCGAGCCTCTAGAGGCGTACGACCCAATCCTTCCGTGACTAAGAACAGACTGATTTGAATACGCGACGCAGCGCGGGTGGGAGCTCGCGCGCATGCGCTATGGGCCCAGAGCAAAGCCCGACAACTAAAAATTATCGTACATATTAATTTGCTTCTCACAAAATCACTGGATGTCACGATTTAACTTAACGTGATTTTACAATGAAGAAAATTCGTGACATACGCCCGTGAATTTTTTCAAATTTTACCCTAGAGTAAAATTTGACACTAAGTATATACATCCTAACTCAGTCACACAAGATTCACACTGTGGTGTGTGTACTATCCTGTTACAGGAAGCAAGACTGTCGCCTGTGAGCGTAAAAACCTCGTATTTACGTTAAGGAAAGCAAGCTTGAGGGAAAAACTCCGAGACGACAGTGGAAAGTCCTGCACTCAGGTCAAATGAGCGAAAATTTGCTACATTTACATTAACAACTAATTGTTATGTAGCGTGATGTATGTGATACATGGTGTAGGTGTGACAGTTGTAGTGTAACTGTACCTACGTGTAAGCAATAATAATAATACATATTAAGGCAATAATAAAGGCGACGAGGGCAGAAGAGATGAAGTGCCAGGGTGCAGCAGACGATCAATGGTCCTGGACATCTTCACCCAACGGCTATACCTGTGGGGATGAGTCAAGGTGGAGTATCAATAGTGTCAATGCAAGGGTTACACTAAATTACAATTTCATCCACCCAGCAATCAATCCACACACACACACAAAAGAAGATACCTTTTAGCCGAAAGTCAATTGATAACAAATATCGTAGGTATGTCACCATTATTTCCCCAATAGTTGCCTTTTCTAGCCTACACTTACGCCTAATAAAAGGGCTCGTCGTCAGTGCCCTCGGCTGGGATCGTACCACGACTACCTGCCTGTCATCAGTGTCCTCGGTTGGGCTCACCGTGACTGCACACTTATAGCTACACTTAACATTACAAAGGGCTCATCACCTCGACTGCCCATTTGTCATCAGTGTCCTCAGTTGGGTTCACTGTGACTGTACACTTATAGTTAGTAAAGGTAGTCGAGAATCGCTATGCAACTTTGGCAGGTCACATTTTAACGCCCTGCATGGGTGTGAACACTCATGTGGCTTCTATGTAATCTCCGGGAATCCTCAGGGAGGCCCTCAGCTCGAGATACACCACAAGGTAATTGAAACTCAGCCTCAGATTGCCTCTGCGGGGTCTCGGACTTCCCCCTTAACTTACCTTAATCTATTGTCCACTTATAACTAATAAAGGTAAGTTGAGAATCCCCATGCAACTTTGGCAGGTCACATTTTAACACCCTGCATGGGTGTGAACACTCATGTGGCTCTGTGTAATCTCCGGGAATCCTCAGGGAGGCCCACGGCTCAAGATACACCACAAGGTAATTCAAACTCAGCCTCAGATTGCCTCTACAGGGTCTCGGACTTCCCCTCTTAACCTACCTTAATCTACGGTACATACAATATGTACAAGCCCTACGTTTACGACTAATAAGGGCTTGTCGTCGGTGTCCCCGGTTGGGATCGCCGAGAATGTGCACTTATGAGCTACAATACATATGTATGTACAGACCCCAGACATATTATGTCCTGTGGGGCCAACAAGCGACGTGAGGTCTTAGCAACATAGTACTGACTGGGAACCAAGCTAGTTCTTGGATTGCTCAAATCTCTTAGAACAGCACAGTCTTAGGAAACCCAGTGTACAAGACACTCACATTACCACTGCCCTCTCTCACACGACTCAGAGATTATGGGCGTGGATTCAAACGGCACAGGAAGGAAACTTTCCTGAATGGTGGTACGTCGACACACATTGCAGGAGTGCACAAAACTATCTATATCCTGTCCCATTCCTGGCCAGAAAAAGTCAGCACGGATACGGCCTTGGGTTTTCCTTTTGCCCATATGACCTCCTGTTGCTGAGCAATGACCCCATTCTAACACTGCTTGGCGGTAGTTTGCGGGAACGACAAACTGCAATCGAACCTCGCCCTCGGGTGTTCGCGACTCACGGTAGAGCCGTCCTTGTCTGCGAAGGAACCTGGCTTGTCCACCCCGTGAATACTTGGTCACTCTACCCTTCTGTTTCTTCCGC
>JAGKTI010042821.1:0-10054 GCA_018397915.1 Birgus latro
CCGTGTGTGTGTGTGTGTGTGTGTGTGTGTGTGTGTGTGGTCGGAAAGTGAAGAGTTTTTACATGCCATGCGTGCCTTGTTCCAGTAAATTTTTTTCTGTTTTGTTTGGTTTTATGGTTTCAGTTATCTACTCAGACTCGTTTTCCATTTCCTAGCATGCAGCAGTCCTCGGCCGTATCACACACCTTCACAATTAACCGATGAATGCCAACGCATTCCCCCACGATTGCATATCGTCACCATCACTAAAAAACTAGATTAGTAATCCTCTGGTAATCGAAGGCATATCATAGCAGTTTCACCTAAATCGAACAAAATAAGTCTTAGGATTTCGTCTGCCTTGTCTTAGTGTTTCTTTGCGTGTCTGTCTAAAATAAAACTAGATCAGTAATCCTTTGGCAATCGGGGGTATATCATCACTGCTTCTCCAAAATTTTTAACAAACAAGCCAGATCCCCTGGGATACGGCCCACAAACTTTGGATACAATTTTCCCTCTTGATTTTGAGATATTTTGGCAACAGTCACACGGACACACACACAGATGCAGGCAATTACCTTATCTTCTCGTTAGGCAGGCTATAATTAGTCCTAATACTCGCTGTCCATGTTGGATCAACCATACTATTTACGATTGATATGTATATAAGCATGTATTTATGCACAGCAAAAGTATGAACATTGCACATGCAACCAATACTAGCCAAAAAAACTGAAATTGCAACTCTGTCCCACATATATGTCGTTTAGGCAGTGCTTTGGCCACCACGTTCCTGGCAGAGCAAATGCCAGTGTGCACAGTGAGTTGAAGCAGCATGTTGTAAATGCTGCACGTGTCTCATTCAAAGCTGGTGTGATGGAAATAGCTTTGGAGTTTTTATAACTCGCCTTTGCTTTCGTTTAATATCCACAGAATCTCATGGGATGAAACAATTACAGTAGGCGCCATTTTCGATTAACAGTTATAGAAAGCTACCAGACACACCTGAACAATAGGGGAATCATCATTTACGTTCAGAGCCATTGAACCTAGAAGACAGTTTATCTACTGACTGAGTTAAAAGTATTATCATATATTGAACCTGACTGATATCTTCTCACATAATTCTCTGGTATTCTTAACTGATACCATTTTATGTTACCTTGACGGGTGATATATTAGAACATAATTTTGATTCCTAATAGAGGAACATAGTAGTAATAGCAGCAGTAGTAGTAGTAATAGTAGTAGTAGGTGTAGTAGTAGTTGTTGTTGTTGTTGGTGGTGGTGTTGTTGTTGTATTGATGGTAAGAGTAGTAGTAATTTAATTTATTTCGCCTTGTTTCGTAATATACATACATATACTTTCTTAACTAGTTTTAATATACATAAGGTGATACGTTTTCTAAAACTCCTTCATACTGTATAAGTTCACAACAGTGCTCAGCATACTGCTTACAGATAAATACCGTATCCGAATACAAATAACACTACTTCATAAAACTTTTCTATAAAATACATACACACTCGTATAATGTAAGTACACATTATTATATACATATTTACACAAATACATTGACAGTAAGTCACATAGGAATAAACCCATACAAATTTGCTTGAAAAGAGAGCTAACAGTTAAAAGGATTTGTTTTATAAAAGTTAAAATGAAAAACAAAGCTAAACTTAATTAGGAAAATGACATTTAATCATCATAAATAAACCACGCGTCATGTATAAGAGTGTAAGTGATTTTTAAAACCCTGTCCCGTTAGAAAAATAATCGCTACAATCAACACTTCCAGAATATTAATAAGTTAAGTTAAATTGGCAGTAAATGAGTAAAGAAAATGGTATGTATAAAGAATTAATAGAATAAAAAAGTAGTAGTAGTAGTAGCAGTAGTAGTAGAAGTAGTAGTGGTAGTTTTAAAAGTAGTTGTATCTTCGGGTTCAGCTAAATTTGAACCCAGTGGACTGCATGTGAAATGGTCATCTTCCTGGAGTCCACCATCCTCACTTCAGGAGACAAGGAGGACGCTGAGGTAAAGCCACAAGGTTATATCACTGCCACCACGTGAAGGCGACCCTTTCCATTCCTTAAACATTGTATTATATTGTATATTATCTTTTGTATTAAAATGTAAAACAACGGGAGTCTCGATACTAACCTTTTAAGTTGTTTTTTTTTTCACTTTACCCCTGGATGCCATCGCACCCTTATTTACATAATACATGTGTACAGGAACCAATAGAGTGGTTTTGTGTGTGTATGTGTGTGTGTGTGTGTATTTATTGTAATAGTCTCTCTCTCTCTCTCTCTCTCTCTCTCTCTCTCTCTCTCACACACACACACACAGTTATTATTGCCTCGCCCTGTTATCCTTCCTTTGTGTTCCCTCATTCTCCGTTAATCCTCTTTCTANTAGAAAGAGGATTAACGGAGAATGAGGGAACACAAAGGAAGGATAACAGGGCGAGGCAATAATAACTGTGTGTGTGTGTGTGAGAGAGAGAGAGAGAGAGAGAGAGAGAGAGAGACTATTACAATAAATACACACACACACACACAGTTATTATTGCCTCGCCCTGTTATCCTTCCTTTGTGTTCCCTCATTCTCCGTTAATCCTCTTTCTATCTCCTTTCCTTTATTCCTCCTCCCTTTTGTCCACTTCCCTCTCCTTTTCTCTCTCCATAATCGCCCGTATCTGCATTGCCTCTAGTGGATTAACGAGTAAATGAGAGAGAGAGAGGGGTGGGGGGCCAATCTATTTGTTACGTGAACGGTAGGTTGGTGTTATGCTCGGGTGTTCTTTCACAAAACACTTGCTCGCATCACATCAGGCCCTCGACAGTGTCATCTCACAATATCACACTTGAATCCTTCACAAGTCAGTACAAATGTCGGTGATATATGTATCTGAATTGAAGGAACCTCTATGGCCATAGCTGGAATACAAGTCAAAGTTCCTACCCTTCCGCAAAAACGTACATTTTGCTAGTGTACGTACTAAAACTGCGACATGCTTTAGAAGGACTGAATTATTTAGTTTGTACTTTGCGTCAATATACTAAATAAGAAGTAACAAAGGAAGAAACCCAGAGAGTAGTGGACCAGTAGAAAAGGAGAAGGCCTTCAGTAGAATGAAAATGAACTCACTCAGAACAAAAACAAAAACAAAAATGACTAAAAACAGTTTGGAGAACGTGAGTTAAAAATAAGAAGTATCACCCAGAGAGCGCACCACCCGCGCCAACCAACTGGTCTGAGGGCCGATTAATTGGATTTTGTCCTGTGACCTTGATCTTCAGTGATTTAAAAAAAAATCAAAATAGTTCATTCTTTGCCTAATCGTTACCACTTCCGTCAGCTTTGGCTCAGGTCAAATTAAAACTTTGTAAATTGGCTTTGGCCAGTGACCTTTGACATATTCCTGAGACTTAAACCTTCGACCAATTGTCTCAATATCGAATGCCTTTTTTCTTGATTTAACCAGAAACCTTCCGCAAACAATACTTGACCTCGGATAAAAACTGTTTTAGGTGGCCTTGTTATGTGACTCTGACCTTTGAATTATAGTTCTAAAAACAGTAGAACAACATCATGGTAGACTTGCAATTCATTCACCACGTTTCATCCAAAATAGATTGATTTTTTTTTTTCACTCACAAAACATAAGGGTTAGACAAAGACCTTGCCTTGTGACCTTGACTGCTGACTGGTTATTAAAAAATAGATAAATAAATCCCTCAGTTCTTGCTTGACTATAATAATATCCACCAACTTAGGTTCAATTTAGAAAAAAAAAAAGTTGATCATGCTTGTAACTTTAAAATTTGACCTTCCCTGCGACTTTGACCTATGACTGATTGTTCCCTAAATCGAACACTTTAATTCATGCCTCATTAACTGTATTTCAAAAAGATAAAAATAAATAACTTATTCTATCTTGGCCTCCAACTTTGACCTTTGTCCTATCCTGACCCTCAATCCTTCCAAAAAATTTGATTAAAATTTGCTAATAATGTTTGAGTTATTTTTCCATGTCACACTCACAGAAACTGGATTTTGACATTGCCCTGTGACGTTGACTTTGACTAAATATGTTCATACCAGAATCACTTCATTTTTGCCTTTCGCTTACCCTCTCCACATAGATCGAGCCAAAAGTGATAGAAACTGCTGAAACTGGCATTGCCCTGTAGCCTTATACTTTGACCTTCTGTTCTCAAAGACAGCATTTTTACTCCTTCGTTGACCCTTGACGTTTCCACTAAGATTGTCGAATATTTGATTAAATTGTTTCACTTATGTTGTTACCACACACACACACACACACACACACACACACACACACACACACACGGTGGTAAAAGTTTGACCTTGACCTTCTATAGAATATTACTCAAAATAAGTCACTTCTTGTTTGCCTTACTCTCAGTCCTTCCCCGAGGTTTGGTCTATACTGGATAAAACTGAATAAGTAATTTTGCTAGGTCAGAGTTTCACTTAGTCTTGTTAGCTTGACCTTTGATATATTGTTATCTCAGTACATTTGCTCACTGCCTGGTCCTCAACCCTTGAACTGAGTTTGGCGAAAATCGATTACACACACACAAACACACACACACACACACACACACACACACACACACACACACACACAAACTGAACAATGTTCTTGCACTACACGCGTGAGTGAACTGAATGTCACAGATGCTTTTGTGTGCTGGCATAGAGGAGGTGTGGCTAACATGCATTTGTGTTTTGGCAATGGAAAGTGTAAGAGACACAACTTGATGTGTGTGGTGCACCAGTCTGAGGTGTAGTAGTATGAAGTATGACAGTTTGAAAAATGAAGGTCAAGTGAGCAAGCGTGTAATGTGATTGTGAGATATGACTGGTAATGTGTGACAATGTGTGGTGTTACGGCGTGAAGTGATGTGTTTTGAGATGTGAAGCGTCTTCTGCACATCCACGAGCAGGTGAAGCATTTGAACAGGAGCTGTTGTAAAGAACATGGATTCGGGGACCATCCTTTTCATATGCGGTGAAGCCGACAGATCTATTAAACCTGGGGATAATTATCTCCTTTATACCTCAAGGAAAGTTAAGTATCTGCCCCTGGAGAGCTCTGAGAGATTTTCTTAATACAAAGTTGCTCCGCTCGAAAATCTGAGTTCATTTAACATGTCAGTAGTTATGTCAGCAGCTACTTTATTAGGTGACTCATCAGCTGACTATTAGGCATTTTTCAATTCACGTTGTAAGGAGGCATTCTAGCGACTTTCTTATGAACTACAGAGTTGCTCAGCTTGAAATTTTGATTTGATTTGATATGTCAGCTGTTCCATCAGCTCATTATTTGACAAGTTTCAATTTTGACCATAAGAAGGCATAAAGAAACAATTTCACCTTCACAGAGAGAAACTGTTAAAAATTGGTCGCAGTAGTTTCGCCGCAGGTCTATGAAGATAGTGTCTTCCTGTAATGTATCTAGTTGTTGGGTTTCTAAATTCCTGCACTGCAAGGCACACAGGAATATGAAGCTGACACGAGAGCAGGTAAGTGCTGAAGAAATTTTTGGTTATGTACTTTTCTGCCATCTTGAAAGGGATCATCGAGGATGCAGGCTATACTCTAGGCAGAACCAGAGTTATAATTTAGACGAAGCTGGGCTAGAATGGAAGACGATGCCCAAGTCAATTAGCTAAGAAACAAGCTTGGGACCCTAAGCTTAACAAGTAGCGAGTTACAGTCATTTATTGTTAATCTGATATAAAGGCATAAGATGAAGCCTGGTGTTGTTTACGCTTCCCACCAATTAAGATGTTATAGACTCCTTAGGAACATGACCGAGTTTTGCTTTAGTTATTTAGCTCAGGGAATGACTTAATGACGGGCAGATCTGCACCGAGTGGTTGAAGAAATATCTTTCAACAGATGGTACAGCAAAGTGCAGAGAGATGGAGTTACTTTTCGGAGTCTTCTTTGTTACTGAAAATGCTGACTGTCACCCATCTGATCTGGCTGATACACATCAACAAGGGGGGGGGGGGGGGGGGGGTTGTTTACTCCCAACTGGATGCTGCACCATAACAAAGACGAGGACGAATTTCGACAAATATATGTAAAGAAGAGCAACAACGACCTCGACATTGGTGATGTGGATGACCCGCCATTTGAGGAAATACCTAATGTATCAGAGGTTCCACATCTGTAACAATCTGATATGAATGTCATAAAACTTTGGAATTGTTTCACTATCAAACAAGCAAAAGAGTAAATGCCTCGTCATGGGATAAGCAGTGGAGGTGTCAGCTAGGGCGACCACGCGGACTATGGGAGGTTGTGATGCTATGGGAAATGAAATGATTCCTGAGGAGGCTACACAAAGACTCCTGAGGATTCTACACACGGACTTCATAAGAAAGATAGATACTTAGCAGACAGACAGCCAGAGCAGGAAGAACTAAAAGCCATGCTAAATGAACTCTCTATGTCACGGCTGAGAAGGATCTTACTCACTGCTGACGCCTTCAAGGAACCCCTGAAAACTAATGGAATTGTCAAACTCTTTGTAATGAGATTCGCTGAAGAGTTGTTTGTCTGTGAAAAACATGTGGAAGACGTGAAGAAGAGAATACAGACGCTGGTGACATCCTTTATGAGGACATCAGGAACTAGTGAGGAGGTTTGTTTAGAGGAAAATCATCTGAGTTAAGAGTGATGCACTGTGGGTGATTTCAGCGTATGACTTTGAAGAATTTAAGAACGACGTTAACAGTCTTTGACAAGAAGAACTCAGTGATGTGGAACTATTGGTAGGAGAGGAGTCAGACGATATCACTGATGAGGTATGGCGGGGAGACCGTACCTGGGGGAGAGAGGGGGGATGGAGGGGTTGATATTCTTTTCATGCCTTGAGAACCCCCTCTCATAGACGCAGCAAACCATCGGAGCACTCCAATAATTAAGGTACAGGAATTATTGAATGTATTCTTAATGCCAGTAATTATTGTGCAGGCAATATAGTGGTCATAATTTGGAAAAAAAAAATGAAATAGATTATCAGATGAGTTGCTACCCATAAGAACATTAATCTCTCTATCAATATTCCTAGGCTGCCTTCCCCAATGAAAAGGAGGTAGCCGAGACAGGACGACACACGCCCAATTTACTCATCCACACACACACATTCATTCACACCTTAGACCCAAGGGGAGAGGGGACAGATCCTCACCGCACCACACCCCACGAGGTTCAACTGCACAGTGCAATCAGCGGCATCCACAACAGGTCCGACAGCAGATATGGTTTACCCCTGCCACATCATAATTAATACCTGCAACATAACTTACAGTACACAAATTCTTAGCACGTAGTGATTCTTCTCATCCACAGCGCATGTCCAAGAAGAAGGTAATGTTATCCACCACCTGTATAGACATTCTTAGCACATGATTGTTCTTGTCGCCCACATTACCATGCACTAGAAGAACGTAGTGTTATCCACCACTTTTACGACCAGTTATCCCAACCTGCCTTACGACTTTCCTTTAACCACTTATCCAACCCACATCCACTACCTATCCACCACCTGTCCACCAAATATCCAAACCCTACCCACCATCTATCCACCACCTGCTCATCACCCAGGACAGGTGGGTTGAGGGCTAGACCAAACACCTGCTGAATATACGAGTCTCCTCCTCTTCCTCTCTTTTATCTTTCTATCTTCTCCCACAAACCATCTCTTGATAGTCTCAGTTTCAACCATATAAGCTCTCCTTCTGTCATAATCACTCACTATAAACATTATACAAGTAATGGTTCGATGTAATACCAGTGAGTACTTTGCATTTCAGTTTAACTCTCTCCTCCACTGCGAAAATTTTCCTCAATTGAACATAACTGCCTTGAGTAACAAGTATAATCTGTAACCGGTATCATCAGACTTAATGGAATTTTAATGGCCATTCTTTGTACGAAAACATACTGCCTACGACATAAGCATAATATGTCCCCTAAAGAAGAGAAAATTGTCTGGCGTGGCAAAAACAGGTAAGAAAGACAACACCGTGATGGATGAGCTAATTGAAATGGCTTGTACAGTAACTTTAATATGAGATGTCCAAGTGGAAATAAAAAAACAGGATAAAATGAACCTGAAGTAAACAAAATGAAAAAGTTGGTATATATATTGTTGCTAAACCTAACAGTATGAAAAGACTGCTGGAAAAAAGGGTCACTTAGGTAGCCAGAAGAAAGACCGTCATCGTGCCGAAAATTGTAAAATCAGGACTCTCTCTCTCTCTCTCTCTCTCTCTCTCTCTCTCTCTCTCTCTCTCTCTCTCTCTCTCTCTCTCTCTCTCTCTCTCTCTCTGTCCGGGAAGAACGAATGAGCGTTTACGTATCACATAAGTTTACTTTGATTACATTAGAGGAGATGGAAGTAATACACCCAACAAAACATCAAGCAATTACACAACCTTCCTCATGTCTCTGTGTCCCATCTTACTATACTTCTTTTTCTCTCACTATTTTTCTTCCTCCCTTCCGAGCACAACACTGACTCGCTTCTCTTTCTCATGCCTTTCTCTTCAATTGATTACTTTCCTTCCTACTTTTCACACACACACACACACACACACACACACACACACAAAACATAACTCCTCACCTCCAAACCCAGCTGGTCCTGCAGAAAGAGCATCGCCACTGGAGAAGTAAGAGATTTTCTTTATGTATGTATTTATTTATCTATATTTATGTCACTATATTTACACCTACATATATAGTTGTCTATTTACATAAATACCAATGACAGGGAAATATGTTTAACCTTTTTACTACCACGCCCCCTCTAGTAGTTGGTCCTTCCTTCCACGCCCCCCCTCGCATCTTCAACCAAATTAATAAAATTCTCTCCCAGATTTTGAGGAAAAACTTTTAAAAATGGGCGTTTTTAGTCTTTCTATTGAGCATGAATTCTGAGCAAACAATATACCCAGCATATTTAATGAGGTTACTTTCTTATTAATTTAATGAGACCCCTGACACTGCTTCTTAGCTACCAGATCTTGAGTGCGTGGTCGAATGCCAGAGGGTGCACAACGTAAGTCCCTTTCAACGTTCAGTCGGTTTCTGTAATCGGTCTTGACAGCAACAAGCATGGAAAATGCAGCTTCACAAAGATACTTGGATCCAAACATTGTCAGAATCCGAAGAGCCTGATGATGAGATCAGAGGGTAAGGTATTTGACCCAGAACGTCTCAAGATCCAGTTCTTTGAAGCCTTCCTCAGCTGAGGATTTGAACTTTAACTCAAGAATCTTCTCTTGCCATTCATCCAAAACATCAGCAACTTCACATTGAAATGGGTTCCAGTGAATGTCCAGGCTTCACGCATCTCATCTATATCTGGGAAGTATCTGATGAATTCTGCTTTCAGCTCCGTCAGATGAGTGATTATTTGTTTCTTTAACTCAGAATCAAGGTAACTGTGAATGAGAGCAGAGTCTAAGTTACTAAAACTGGCTGTATTTTCATCATGAATTCGACATTTCCAGGGGTCGAGCTTCGCCATGAAGTGTCGTGGTGCATGATGATGTTGATGTTTTTCCTTTGTAGTTTGAGGTTGATTGCATTTAGCGCTTTGAAGATGTCCAGCAGGTAAGCTAGAGACAGCAGAAAGCCTTCAAACTGGAACTTGTCATGGAGATCTGCCTTCTGCTGTGAATCTAGAACTATTGCTACTTGTTCTCGTAGTTCATAAAGCCGTCCAAGCATGTTTTGTATTTCTTTCATAATCATCTTGATATTAGCCAAGCTTTTGTTAAGAAAATTACAAATATAGAGAAATTCCTACTTTTTCCCCCTGGGCTCGTGCCTCCCCTCCCCCTGGAACTTTCTCACGACCCCCTAGGGGGGCGCGCCCCTCAGGTTAAGAACCTCTGGTGTAAAACAAACATCGACGAATAGGAATATGTAGGTTATGTAGGAAAATAAATAAGTTTGGGTGGTGAAAATAAGCCGAGAATACACGATTTTGGTGCGCGCGGAGGGCGGGGGGGG
>JAGKTI010042822.1:0-10053 GCA_018397915.1 Birgus latro
AAGTAAACGAACTGGTTTCCTATAGTGTGATTTTCTGTTGAATTGCAGTGTCATCTTTTTAAAACCTGAAATAGCTAAATAATTATAAAATAGATATTTCGTGTTGAGAAGTACCTCTGCCTACATTAGCCTGTTGAAGTTAGAGTCTTTTATCATGTTTAGAATGCAGCATTGTATTCATTGCAGTGTACAGATGCAGTAAATCTCATGTAGTATTGTAGATGTGCTTCATTTCTGGAAATTCTAATACCATTGAAACTGTTAGTGAATTGTCATGAAAGTGAGGAATAAAGTATGATTGCTGTGTACTAAAATATAGATAGACAGGTGAATATGTCACTTCTTTATCCATTTTATTGATTTGTTGTGAAGTTGTGAACAAAATGTTTTTTCCTCTTACTATGATGAATCCTTCTTGAAACAGGGATAAAATTCACAGTGCTAAAGCAGTTATTAGTGATTCATTCTTTTATTCCTTGAATACCAGATGTTTTTTTAAAACTGAATACACCTGTCTATTATAGCAAGAATGAAATATGAAAATAATCATCATACTGAAATATCAGAGGTTGATTCAAGTTTTTTTATGTCCTGTGTGCAGGTTGTATGTGCATATGGTGGTGGCAGCAAATGGGAGCAGAGCAAAGCATTGGAGTGTGGTGCAGAAATTGTTGTAGCAACACCTGGCCGGATGATAGACATGATCAAGATGAAAGCCACCAACCTTCAGCGTGTCACATTTCTGGTACTTGATGAAGCTGACCGCATGTTTGATATGGGCTTTGAGCCACAGGTTGGTGTTGACACAGTTTGGACTTGATTTTTAAGTTAGTAAAGGGCCCCTACTCCTGGAAGGGAGTAATACAGAATTAGTTGATAGCAATTAAGAAGCTGAGTTGTGTGATATTTGCTATATTGGCAGTTTCCAGGTCAGAAAGCTAATACATTACATTTGTTGGCTGATTGAATGAGAGCATGTATTACAGAACAGTGGTCTAGTTACAAACATGAATGTAGACAGGAAATTAATCACAGTACTCTAACACTAACTGTTCCAGTATCAGTGTGTCCTCGATATCCAGCAGAGAAGGCATTCGAATTTCCATTATATAGAAAGAGCATATTGAAGTAAAGTGGTTGATGGAGGAAGGCCTTGATATTAACAATCTTTATCAAGCAAGAAGTGGAGCAACTTGAATAAATAGTAATTTAATAGGGCCTGGTTGTAGGTAGTTTAAAATTGCCTAGGTGTGAGCCATTACACATTACAGCCAAAAGACTGATTGTGGGTGGATGAGTTTGCTTTCTTCTGTTTTAGGGCACCACCTTGTTGGAATGGAATGCAATCCAGCAAGTATGTACAGTCAGTGAAAAAAGTATCATTGCACACATGGTGTGTAACAGTCTGAACTGCAGACAGTGGCAAAGGGAAACTACTCCATGATTTTTCTCCATGTTGTTAAATCTTATCTTAAGGTTGCTGTATCTCATGCATGTTACGTGGACTAGTTAATATTATTATTATTATATGCGTATTCAGATAATAGTAAATTAACCTTGGACCTTTACAAGCTAGATTGATAATTTCGGGTATCATCCTACCCCACTTGTGCAATACTTATTTTGTCAGTTCTACACTTTTTAAAAAATCAGATCAGTTATAAATCTCATCTTTCATCCTAAGACACTTTCACAATTTCAGCAGTCACACCAGAAACACCTGCAGGTTCACTCATTTTTATTGTATCAGTTGCCTTACCTATATTCCTTCCAGCAGCTTCACTCATTTTCATTGTATTAGTTGCCCTATGTACATTTAAGATTAGTCAGTATCCAGGGACCCAGGACTGGTTCATCTATATCCAGATTATTCCAGTTCTAGCCGAACTCTGCATTCAGTAGATGCTTGTAATGTTCTCTCCTTGGATCTGTATCTTCAATACTAACTGCTACTCTGTATTCTTCATTCTTCACACACTTATCACCAAGAGTATCTCCATTTTCTCCTGTCAGCTGCCAGACCTCATCCATTCCTTCTACATCATTTAGTTCTGCAACAGCATCATAACCCTCTTCACCTCTCTTCTAGCTCTGTTTTTATCTGCAAAATATTCCTTCTTACCACTGTCCCTCTACCATCATCTAAACAGTCTTCTGGTTTTTTCTAATTACTGCATCAGTCTCGTCATTCAACCACTACCTTTCTTTTTGGGGGGGGGATCACTTTGTCCAGCTATAGGTTATATCAGTGGTGCACAGGAGATCCTGCTTTAGAGCTGTCTGTAGAGTTATTGTTCATTAACACCACCAGTTGTGACATAACAGTTTCCCACTTCTATGCATATCTTTGCATAGAAGGTTTCATCACTGCCGGGACTTTAAAATTCCACACCCATCTCGTTGGTGTGTGAGCATGCATGCATGCTCCCCCCTCCCCCCTCCTTCTAGCTTCTTGCTCACTTTGCTATCTCTAAAATGATCAGCCTAGCCTTGGACACCCTCAAATTGGTATACTAACATTCTACTCCCTTTTCTTAATCATAGTGTTACTACTATGTTCTGTTCCTCCAAAATCTCAAGTATTCTTTCACTCACATTTTAGTTTCATAACCTTACCTTTCCTCCTTGGGAACAGTTGTTCTCCAATAACTTCTTTCCTGAAATGGCTTCCCTCGGCCACACCTTCTCTGTTCCAGTAGTTTCACTTCACAGCTCTTACACATTCAAAATTTCTGCCCCCAACTTCGTATTCTTTATTCTTTATAATCAGGATCATTGGCTTTTGGTGTTATGTACTGTGACTTGAAATTAGTAACTTTGAATACATTAATGTTACTTTTACCATAATTTTCTTTCTGCTTTATACAGGATTCAATTTTTTTTTTTTTTTTTTTTTGAGTGACAAGCCAGATGGTTTCCAATTCACCAGGAAACAATTCACTGTGCTGGGTGGTAACCATATAACCAAGTTATGGTGCCAGGTGGTGTAGTGGGTAATTAAGGTGCTCCAGTCGGATTGAGCCTGTGTAAGTTTTTATCCAAGGGGTGGTTGGGGTTCATTGCTCATGTAATGCCACTCAGGGATGAGTGAGGCTGGTCACTCTGTCTTAAATGACAGGACCAACTTGCCTAGCCCTGGTCTCCTCTCTTGGGGCAACAGGATTGGATGATGATGATGATGATTTTTTTTGTAGAGCTGTGTATTGCCACCAGTTATACTAAAAAACTGCTCCAATTTCCTGACAGTTTATAAGATGTTTGTTTTCCCCTAGAGTCCTAGATCTGTTACCAGAGATATTTACCCTACTTTATAGTCCATTTTATGGATTTCTATCCTCAGTACAGTAGCAATAGTATGGCACTGATATAAAATTTAATCTGATGTAGTATTGCTATAATTTTTTTTTAATAAATACAGTAAGGTCCCGGATTACGTTGGTATCAACTTACGGCAATTTGAGTTTATGACAGTAGGTTCACGAGAGGAAATTTTAAAATATAAGAAAATAAAGAAAAAATACGTAAAGCTCAGTTTTTAAAGTGTTGCTGTTTACCGCAAGATGTCTCTGGTGTTTTCCCGCCTCACGCTTGACTATCAACAAACCAACACTCGCTCTCAGTCTCGCTGCTACTACTGTACCACGTGTAATTTTCTTGTGTTTGTTTTTCGCCTGATTCCACGATGCCTAAGAGACAGCTTCCTAGTGACCATAATGACTCCAAGAAACGCAAGACCATCACATTATGTGAAAAAGTCGATATTATTAAGCGTAATGAGAAAGGAGAAAAAGCATCAGTGATCGGGCGTGCACTGGGGATGAGCCGTACTACGGTAGCTACCATCATCAAAGACAAGGAACGTATCTTGACTCACGTTAAAGGTGCACCTCCTATGCAATCAACTGTGATTACCAAGCAAAGATCGGGTCTGTTGATCGAGATGGAACGTTTGCTAATGCTGTGGTTTGAGGACAATAATCAACGGTGCATCCCTCTGAGTGAACAGTTAATCTGTGAGAAAGGACGCACACTCTACCAAGACCTCAAGAAAAAAAAAGATGAGGAAAGTGAGACTAACGAGACATTTGTGGCATCAAAAGGTTGGTTTACTCGATTCAGGGCTTGAGCAAACCTAACCAACAGAAGAATTTTCGGAGAAGCAGCCAGTGCAGATGACGAAGCATCAAAAACATTTGTTAAAGAGTTGGAGGAGTTGATTGAGAAGGAAGGCTACATTCCAGAACTTATTTTTAATGTTGATGAAATGGGACTAAACTGGAAACGAATGCCTAACAGAACCTACATTGCTAAAGAAGAAAAAAGCATGCCAGGGCACAAAGCATCCAAAGAACGCCTAACACTACTTTTGGGGGGAAACTGTGCTGGCGATTTCAATCTTAAACTGCTACTCGTATACCACTCAGAAAATCCAAGAGCTCTTAAAGGGATCCTTAAAGCAAGCCTTCCAGTTTATTGGAGAAGTCATTTAAAGGCCTGGATGATGAGTGCAATTTTCATTGACTGGTTTTCAAAGTGTTTCATGCCAGAAGTTGAACGGTATTGTGCTATGAATAACCTGCCATTCAAAGCTCTTCTCATAATTGATAATGCTCCTTGTCATCCTTCGAACTTGACAGAGTTGCACCCTAATGTGAAAGTTGTGTTTATGCCACCAAACACAACATCAATCCTACAACCCATGGACCAAGGTGTAATAAGGGCATTCAAGGCGTACTACCTGAGAAAAACATTCAGACAGGCAATACGAACAACAGAAAATGGTAAAGTAACGCTCAAAGAATTCTGGAAAGATTTCAACATCTTTAAAGCAGTAAAAAATGTTGGAGAATGTTGCGCTGAAGTGACTGCGACAAATATGCACAGAGTGTGGAAAAAGTGTGCCCTTACCTCATAAATGACTTTAAAGGATTTGATGAAGACAGTATAAATGAAGTCAAATGCAACTGTGTGAAAATTGGAAATGATTTAAATCTGGACATAGAGGAGAGTGATGTAAATGAACTTATTGATTCACATGATCAAGAGTTGAGTAATGAGGACTTACTAGACCTTGGAAAACAAATGGAAAATGATGAAAAAAGTGATGAGGCAGAACCGCTAAGACAGTTTAAGATCAAGGAAATGGCAAATACTTTCGACTTCCTAGAAAAAGCAATGGCTCTATTTGAAGATCAGGACCCATATGCAGAGAGGTTTGCCAAAGTGTACAGGGGAATGGAGGATGCAGTGTCCTGTTATCGTCAAATCTATGACGAAAAGAAATATGCCACCAAGCAGTCTTCAATTCTCCAGTTTTTCAAGAGAACTGAACACCGAGCCACAACCTCACCACCAGCTTCAACTTCATCCTCATCTTCAACTCCTGACACCCCATCTTCAGCCCCAGACTTCCCTGCTTCAGCCCCGGAATCCCCTGCTTCAGCCCTGGCAGTGCCTTCCACATCGCAACCCCAGTAACGAGTCAAGTTGATGTTGTCAGAAGGTATGTGTTAGTGACATACAGTATGCATCTTTATTACAGTACCATACAGTAATCGGTCATTTTATCACTGAAATAATTTTGTCCGTGTGAGGAAAAAAAAGCCATCATATTGATGTTAGAAATGCTTACATTATCGTGCTGGTAATGATGTTGATATTTCATATTTTAAGGCAGTATTTTATGGTAAACTTTATTGTACAATGAAGTATGAAAAGTGTTTGAATTAGGAATAAAATGTGTGTTGGCAGTGTGCACGTATGTACGGACGGGAGAGTGAGGGAGCGGCAGCCTGACTCAGTTGTGGGTGAGGCAGGTGTGACATAACTCGGTTGCCATGACGATGAGAAGTCCCGTTACTGAGCGTGTGAGCTACTGTGACGAAGGCTCGTAGCAAGTACAACTTATATATTTCACATTACGTGAAAAAGTCGATATTATTAAGCGTAATGAGAAAGGAGAAAAAGCATCAGTGATCGAGTGAGAAAAAAAAAGCCATCAAAATTGATGTTAGAAATGCTTACATATCGTGCTGGTAATGATGTTCGTATTTCATATTTTACTGCAGTATTTTACGGTAAACTTTATTGTATGATGAAGTATGAAAAGTGTTTGAATTTAGGAATAAAATGTGTGTTGGCAGTGGGCAGTGTGTAAGGACGGGAGAGTGAGGAAGTGGTTGGCAGGACGATGAGAAGTGCCATTACTGCAGCGAGTGAGCTACTGTGGCGAAGACTCGTAGCAAGTACAACTTATATTTTATTCAATAAATATCATCAGTTCAAAAGACTGTGTTTCTTATACAAACCTGTTATAAGATTATTACATGTGTAGTATGCGATGTATGGTTGAAAAATCTGTAAAACTCGTCTTATGTTCAAAATTGGCTTACGTCATGTCTCAGGAACGGAACTCTGACGTAACCTGGGACCTTACTGTATAATGAAACCAGTACATTAATGTACTTTCTTTTTCTCAGTACAGTGGGGCCCCTTGGATAGCGACCTTATTAGTCCACCAAAATGGCCGCTATCCATGAAATCGCTACCTAAGGGGCAAACTTCTTACCTAAAAAAATTAATACAGTCCTGAACTCCTTCAGCTATACCCCTAATTTTCTCCATTACCCATCAGTATCACGTCATATTTCTTCGGTAGAGTACTGTAATAAGATAAACGTATACTACATACAGTATTCAAAAAATTATCTTTTTCTTTTCCTTCACGCAGTATTGTTTCTTTGGCTTGCCACGCATGTATTGTCTGGCCTTTTCGGTCACTTTTACATTACCAGCACTTCCTGTTTTTTCCCTGGGCCACCACCACCACTTGGGCCAGCCCCCGATGTTGAAGCCATGATATTAGAACACTCAGTAGCCAGACAATAAATGGAAGGTCACAAAAAACTTTAACAATGGCGAGAGACTGTGACAAGTTGAATGGATGCGCGGTGTGTGGATAAACAAACAATCTTCTTCTTCTTGGGGTAACTGGGGGGAGGTTCACCTTCCACCCATCAGTATCGCTTAGATACCGACATTCCCCCTAGAGAAAAGGAAAGGTAAAGGAAAAATTTAAAACTGTAAAATTTGGTAGGAGAGAGATAGTTGGAGATTAGTTATAAGAAAAGCTTAAGATACATACTTTCACATGGGTCAATAAACTACAGTCCTGACTCCTTCAGGTATATCCCTAATTTCCTCCATTAACCATTAATATCACGTCATATTTCTTCAGTAATAAGATAGTATATTACATATTCAAAGAAGATTAACGAACTTACTTTTAATTCATTTTGAGTGCCACTTACAGGCCGGTCCTCCAGTGGACCTCAATGGCTGACGACGACGATATTGTTATCAATTGTAGTTACCGTAACGTGGCAGCCTGCTAGAGCCACTAAAAAATAAATACCTGTACTACACTCCAACGAAACCCTAAATTCCTACTGTGAACACTAATAAAATAAACTTAACATGCAAATGGATAAACAACTTTTAAATAATTTTTGCTATTTATTGTTGAAATTATTGTCGTGCTTGGTGGTTATTGTACCGCAGCAACCTAGCGACCACGGACCTGACTCTGCACTCTCCATCTCTCATCCCTCATCTTTCTCTTGTCCCTCATGTCGTAACACATGCAAACAAACTTAATTCTCGATGCGATGGGCCTCTGTTTCCTCATCTTCCCCACCATCATATAGGTCCTCCTCGAGCTGAACAGGGGGCATGTCGACATCATCCTCTTCGTCTGACGTGGCATTCAAAAGGGCTTGTCTCTGTGCCTCACGCTATATTGTTTCTTTGGCTTGCCACGCATGTATTCTCTGGCCTTTTTTGTCACTTTTACACTACCTGCACTTCCTGTTTTTTTCCCTGGGCCACCGCCACCACTTGGGCCAGCCTCCGAAGTTGAAGCCATGATAACAGAGCACTCAGTCCCCAGACAATAAATGGAAGGTCGCAAAAAACTTTAACAGTGGAGAGACTGAGGGTTGAATGTACGCACGGCTAATGGATAGGCAACGGGTCAATGAACTGACTGAGGATAGACTTGCACTCACTGTCTGTGTTACCAGGGTCCGACCTTGGCAACTTTGCCCATCCACCCACCACAAATGAAGATCAGTTCCCATGCACCATCAGCATTCAGATCAGATCAGATGATATTCGCCCAGTATTGCTTTTGAATCAGGTTCCGATCCTGGCAACTCTGCCCACCTGCTAGCTACGTGTTAAATGCCTAGCGGATTTTCGCTAACTGTGCACCATTAGCATGAGGATAGACTCGCACTCACTGTCAGTGTTACCAGGGTCCGACTTTGGCAACTCTGCCCACCACCTGCTACAAATGAAGGTCAGCTTGCATACACCATCAGCATTCTGATCAGATCAGATGATATTCGCTCAGTATTGCTTTTGAATCAGGTTCCGACCTTGGCAACTCTGCCTACCTGCTTGCTACGTGGTAAATGCTTAGCGGATTTTTGCTAAATGTGCAGCATTAACCGCTATGAGATAGTTTCTTTCCTGTCGCTATCCGTGGATTCGCTAACCAAAAAAACGCTACCCGAGGGGCCCCACTGTACCTCTAATTCATTGTATTCAATTGAAGTCTTTGAGTCACACAGGTGTTGTGTTTTTTTTTATATGGGCAGCTGTCTTCTTAAAGATTTTAGGGGAAAATAGATAATTTCCTTACCATGTCAGCCTGTTTTGATAGTTGAGTAAAGGCACCACAGTTGAATGTGATCCATCAAGGTTAAGTTCCAAGGGGTGGTTGGATTGCTCACAGGGGTCAGTGTCTGGTCACCCTCACCTTAACTGTTTCATTTTCATTATCGTTTTTTTAGGCCCCAACATGCTTGCATGCATTGGTCTTGGTCACTTAATGGTGGTTCTCCATGCTGCTCGATCTCTGGCAGCTTTTCTGTTTAGTCCCTTAACCCTGAGGTCACACTCAGTGACCTTGTCCCAGGTCTTTTTTGGTCTACCCCTCACTGCCCTACCCCCAACATTAACAGTTCTCCTATACTGCATCCAGTTATCATCCCCCATCCTCTCCACATGCCCAAACCATCTCAGTCTATCTCTCCTCATTACAACACCAATACACTCCAGTCCCATCCTACCTCTCAACTTATCCATCGTAAACCTAACTCACCCAGGCTTTGCACTCAAGGATGCACTGCACACCCACCTAATCATTACCATTTCTGTATGTTTGAGCCCGTGAATATCCTCCTCCTTTACTGCCCAGGTCTCACTACAATACAGCATTAAACCCCTAACACATGCCGCATACAAAGATCCCTAAGCATGGAGGGAGAGCCCTCTCAATGCAGGAGAGGCAACAGCTCCCTGAACTTCTTCCAACCCTTCCTCACTCTAGCCCAATCTCCAGCACATTTGTGTCCCAAATAATAAAATTCTTCCACACATTCAAGAAACTCACCAACAAGTTCAGTCCTTTCACACCTGGCAATTTCCAGATGCTCTCCTCAACACACCGCACACTTGAAATCAGCATTATCTCGCAGTCTACCTCTAATACCACTAAATCTCTTGTGCACCCACTTATCACAAACACTGTACAAGATGGAATTACTTTCCATGCCCTTGTGACAAATCACACAGGGCCTGTGCCCTCTATGCTTATGGTGGGGCAGTACTGAATTACCTTATGGATAGATGGATAAATTAGCTTGACTGGGGTTCCGCCGGCATAGATCATGGGTCTGGGGCGAGATGGGGCTCGAACCTGTGCTAGAGGGTACAGGGCATTGCGGTTCCCAGGCTGCCGCTTCCGCTCAATAGAGAGGGGCCCGAACCTGGGACTAGCGCCCCAGGAGGCTGCCCTATCAGTGGGTGTATAATGGCAGGGCAGTTGCAGTGCCAAGCTGTGCTTGGAGGGTGTCCCTGCAGCTGTCCTGGCAGGGTGCCCCGAGGCCACTACCACAGCCACTGGTAAGCTGGTGGGCTAGGGGTCCCAGATCCATTGCCTGGACCTGGGTCTGTGCAATGGGTCGGGCCTTTGGAATGTTTACCCCC
>JAGKTI010042823.1:0-10053 GCA_018397915.1 Birgus latro
TATCACAGTTTACTACTCTGGAGGGCAATTTGTTCCATATATTTACAACCCTATAAAAGAAGAAATGCTTAGCTTCATGCAACTGGAATTGTTTGCCAATTACTTTGTGCCTATTGCCTCTAGTATAGTTCGAATGATCAACTGTGAAATATTTATCAACAGCCATGTTATTGTGCCCTTTGAACATTATTAATATTTGAATTAAATCTCCTGGTAATCTGCATTTAGTTAGGGTGAAGAGATTCAGGGCTTCTAAACGCTCCTCGTATGGTTAGTTTCACAAGCTATGTATCACTTTGGTCCCCTGCCGTTGTACTCATTCAAGATTCTGCATATCTTTTTTGTAATAAGATGACCAGAACTGGATCCAATACTCTAAATGTGGGCGAAATAGAGAATTATATAAGGTGGGGATGATATTATTGGATTTATATTCAAACACTCAACCAATGAATCCAATTACTTTGTTGGCATTCCTAACAGCCTCTGTACACTGTTTGCTTGCTTTAAGATCATTTGTTATAATGATTCGTAAATCTTTTCCATGACTGACAGTATCTAGTTGAATGTTATTCATGGTGTAACTGGCTTTTCCATTTCTACTTCCAATGTTTAGCACTTTGCATTTACTAATATTTAAGTTCGTTTGCCAGGTTTGGGCCCAATTAAACAGTCAATCAAGGTCACTCTGTATTGCCTGCCTCTGTAAAGATGTGTCTGCTCTGCTGCCAATTTTAGCATCATCAGCAAATATGGTTATTTTGCAAATTAAACCCTCATTTATATTATTTATGTACATTAAAAGCAGAATAGGACCCAGTACTGAGCCCTATGGCACACCACTAGTAACATCTTTCCAGAGTAATCTTTACCATTTATTAAGACCCTCTGTTTAAGTTCTGTAATCCAATTATCGATCCACCTGAGCACATTCCCTCTGAACCCATGCACATTCAGTTTCTGAAGTAATCTTTTATGGGGAACTTTATCAAATGCTTCTTGAAAATCAAGCTATACAGTGTCAACAGATCTGGTCTCATCATATATTTTTATCATATCATTGAAGAAATCCAAGAGATTCGTAAGGCAAGAGCGATGTGATGAGTAAAGGATGTGAGTTTGGAGGATGAAGTGCTTGAAAGGGTACAACAAGGAAGAAAGATTGGTGGTTCTTTGAAAGCAGTGATAAGAAATGCGGAAGCAAGCATGGAAGTAAGAAATTCGCTGCATTAGAGAATTGTGATACAAACACTAACGCATGAAAGTGAAGCTTGGACCTTGTTCGAAAGACAATAGTCAAGAGTGAGAGGAGTGGAAATGAGTTGTTTGAGCAGAGCATGATGAGTTACATGGAGAGACAGACTGGCAAATGAAGAAATCAAGGACTGTTGTGGTATGGATGTGGATGTGACAGACAGCATTAGGAGAAATACACTGAGGTGGTTTGGTCATGTCGAGAGGATGGAGAGCGAGAGACTAACGAGGAGAGCGTATGTGGGTGGGGTGGAGGGGGGATAGGGAAGGGGAGCCCGAGGATGAGCTGGAGTGGAGAGGTATATGAAATAGAAGAGTGTGAGCTGGGGGGGGGAGAGGGCAGTGAAATGGCGGGGGACAGGGCGACATGGAGGCAATTTCTTTGTAACCACTCCTTCCGGGATTAAGGCGTCTGGCAAGTGATGGATACATAGATCTTACTTTAACTCACGCTGGAAAGGAGTGATGAGCTTCTGCCAGGTAGTACTCAGAGGACTTTTGGCTGTGATGAAGGTGAGGGCGTCCATGAAGAACATTATGGTAGGATCCAGTGAACTGACTCTCTCCTCAAGCATGGCTACGCTTAAGTAGAAGTTTGCTCGCCCTAACTCTATGTCACCCATTACTCCAGTCCAATGGCCCTGGGAATGGATGAGACCGGCAGAGAACGATTACTTTTTCATTTTTTTACTTTTCCTGGGCCTAAATTTGCCACCGTTTTATTTTGAGCACTGATTTGTAAAAACAGATTAATACTGAAATAGAATGCTAGTCACGATGAAGTGCAGTAGATATGAGTACTATTGTCTTCGGCTATGAGTTATGTGAAAAAATGTCCCATGTTAACCCTTTCATACACGGGGGCCCGGTGAAGAATCTAACCGCTCACACTGTTTTGACACAGGATTCGTCCAAGTGAAATCCAACCGCTCGCACTCTTTTGACTCAGGATTCGTCCAAGTGAAATCGACCACACAAACTCTTTCAAAGTAGGTTGGGTCCAGAAACATAATTTCCTTTTTTTTTTTTTAACAACAATTTGTTGTTAAATCATCGAAAGGAAATAAAAAACTAAAATAAAATATGGAATTACCATATTGTATCATTCACTTATTTATTCAGTGCTCATTTACTCAGAGACATATAAACATTTTGGCAATGACTATAGAATGTTGTGGAGCATTTATCTGCGATCCATTTAGTAAAAAAAAATGACACGTCTAGCTATACTTAAAATTTTTTTATGGCATACGAAAACAATAGTCGTTCATCACGCCTGGCCACTCAATTTCATTCTCGCCCGCCCAGAGCTCACGCTCCACATATTCCTCACTCTGTGATTTGTGTGGCATCGATAAATGATAACAATCATTTCATTCCCCTGCCCGAATTTTTAACTGTATTGTTATGAAACTGATACATGTTACAACTGAATAAATGATCTTCCTAATGAATTAAAAACAAATAATAAAGGATATCAAACAACATACTTTATCATTCAGTAATGTATTCATTTACTCACTGACATATACTCATATACAGTACTCGCACTGTTATGCTGCGTGTGAAAGGATACAACATCTCGTCCCTTAGACACAAAGCCTGGACCGGGGACCTCTTTCTAGACGGGGTGGACTCTTTTAACCCCATAACAGCGGGTCGTCACTTTCGTGACGGTCGGGTGCAATGGATCATACCGCGGGGCATCACTTGAGTGACTCTGTGTTATTTTTAGTTCTCACGGGCTTTCAGGAGGTGACTTGTATCATCTATCAGCACTGCCAATGTCCAACAATAGACAGAGCTGCTATTGTCATCAGTACTCCCATCC
Source organism: Birgus latro (assembly GCA_018397915.1). NCBI lineage: Eukaryota > Metazoa > Arthropoda > Malacostraca > Decapoda > Coenobitidae > Birgus > Birgus latro. The sequence goes on from JAGKTI010042823.1 coordinate 3,086, forward strand.
ATTGTTGACAATTGAGCCATTTTCCCCCATTCTAGACTCCCCTCCCTACCTCCCCTCCATTACCTTCTCATGTCGTCTACTCAGCCGCTCTGCGCTAAGTAAATCTTCCCCGGATTTTTCCACTGTTTTCATCCATTGAAATGAGACCTATGCCCTATTCGTTCGCTAATTTCCTCTGCTTTTTTTTTTCCCGTGAAATATGTCGTATGAGCTACTCTCGTAATATAAATGTATATAAGAAAGGAAGGGAGAAGCCTGAGTGATATTTATATTCACCTGGAACTACCTAATTCATTATGTATTGTCTAGATTTCCTACGACTTATTTCTTAGCATATACATTAGCAGCTGACATTTACAAATCTTGGCTACCGAGATACAGTCAGTTCGCTCAGTTAGCTCTCGTGTTTCACGGTGAAATGACGCTCCTCCATTTCTGCCACTTTTGTGCCTATTATAAAAGGTCCTGTGGTCTCTACCCCTACTAAACATCGTGTGAGAAGCGGTAAAGGACTGTAGATATATTATATAAGTGTAATAAAGTACTAGAAATAGTGTAGTGTGAGTGTGTATATGAGTAGAAATAACAGAATACCAGCGGCGAATTAGCGTGAATGGGAGGCTCGTACGCGCTTGTATTTTACATTGCTTTCACAGTGTTTTTTTTTTTAGTATGGATTTCAAACTACTTGGAAATCATTGAATAGTGTTTCTAGTGATAATATCTTGCAGTGGTATTCAGATTAGGGGATGCCGGGAAGTGTAAAGTGAAGAATTAGTTACCCAAATTCAGAAGTCTCCACAAGTCCTACGGTAGTCGACGAGTGCTAAAAAAAACATCCCAGGAGAAAGCTGAAGGTATGTGCCATAGGCATATTTAATTATAATATTCTAGGACTAATAACTGATTTTTGGCAAATATTTTTAAAAAGTCAGGCAGAGCGCGAATATCCCCACGGGAATGACACGGCATGCCTCCGACATCCCTGCGGTGTAGGGGTTAAGGCAACCAAGAGGAACAGGGCATAAAAACTCCGGGCAACAAACCTTACACGTATATTATCATAGATTACAATACTGAGACAATACACAGGGCACACTTTACAAGAAAATATTATTACACACAGATAGACGGGGTTGGACGACTCGGCGACGGGAGAGTGTGACTGTGGCTTTCAACCATGTGAGACCCGGCAGTAGTGGAGGGTCCAGGCCGGAGTCTGGCGTCAGGAGGCCTCATGTCGTCGGGGCATCCAGGGGCCTTTGTCAGGAGGCCGAGTTGCTGTTGTTCGTCTCATCCGGGAGTGGTCTAAGGGCCGTGGTAGGAGGACGCCCTTCCTGAGGGATCCCGGGACTTGGGCCTACGGGCTGGGCCCGTACAAAGAGAGTAGGTGCACTTGCCTGCGCTTACTCTGCCGGGTAGGGGGTCGTCGGGGCTAGGGAGGTTACGCCCCTTGGTCCTGGGGACGTCTCAGCTGGTCCGAGGGCTGCGGTCTTGCTGTTGAGGCTGCGTCAGGCATGGGCTGCAGCAGCTTGGCTTGGCAGAGTCCGGCAGGGGTTGGGGCTGCTGAGAGTCGAACCGAAGGACTAGAACCCCACACACCAGGGGTCCTTGCCAGGCCTCCTCCAACTGCTGCTCTAGGAGGAGGACATCCCGGTTGGGAGAGAGGGGGAGCATACCCACCGTCACCCTTTCTTTTAGGTCTTTTGATGGAGTGGCAAGGTGGCTGTCTCTTAGGTGTGGCAAGGTGGCATCACCTGTCATCCTTTTGTGGAATTAGAGTGAGGGCAGCTGGTGTCCGTCTCCTCCCCATGTGCGGCAAGGTGGCCGTCACCCGGTGAGAGTAGGTGTGGCAATGTGGGCATCATCTGTCCTCCTTTTATGGAGTTAGAGCGAAGGCGGCTGGTGTCCGTCTTCTCTCTGTGTGCGGCAAGGTGACCGTCACCTGTCCTCCCCTTCTGGAGTTAGAACGAGGGCGGCTGGTGTCCGTCTTCTCCTCGTGTGCGGCAAGGTGGCCGTTACCCGGTGAGAGTAAGTGCGGCACGGTTGCCATCACCTGTCCTCTTTTTGTGGCGTTAGAGCGAGGGCAGCTGGTATCTGTCTCCTCCCCGTGTTCAGCAAGGTGGCCGTCACTCTGTGTGAACTGAGAGGGGGGAGCAGCGTTTGAGCGGCTGGTGTTCGTCTCCTGCTGGCTATATGGGGCTAAAGAAATAGCCCGATCCAGAACCTGGCGAGGGCTGGTCCGGGGGGGATGTAATCTGCCGTATCTGTGAACTCTGTGGCGAGTTACCTGAGTGCGAGAGGGGCGCGCGGGAAAGACGCAGGTGCCCCCGTCTTGCACAGGGCCCGCGCAGCTCATTTTCGCTCCTTGGTTATCTGCTCCTGGGGTGGGTGTCTCACCCAGGTAAGGTCCATGGGGTGCTTCGGTACTTTGCCACATATTTTTTGTTTTGTTTTTGGTGTTCTGCATTTCACACACACTGTATTTTTTTCACAACAATTAGTTGTTGTGAAAAAAACACAGTGTGTGAGTACTGTATATATATCAGTGAGTAAATGAATACATTGCTGAACGATAGAGTATGCTGTTCTATATCCTTTATTTATTTGTTTTTCATTCATTAGGAAGATCATTAATTTTATTCATTTGTAACATGTATCAGTTTCATAACATCACAGTTAGGGCAGAGGAATAAAATGATTGTAATCATTTACCGATGCCGCACAGATCACTGAGTGAGGAATGTGCGGAGCGTGAGGTGTGGATGGGCGAGAATGAAATGATACGAAACAGTTCACTCAGAGTGGCCAGGCGTGATGAACGACTATTGTTATTCCAAATGCCATAAAAAAATTTTCTAATATAGCTAGAAGTGTCACTTTTCACAAACTGGATCCCAGATAAATGCTCTACATTACTCTATAACCATTGCCGAAATGTTTATATGTCTGTGAGTAAATGAGCATTGAATAAATGAATAAGTGAATGATACAATATTGTAATTCTTTTTTTATTTTATTTTTTCTTTCATTAGGGCGATTATTCAATAATTTATAACATAAACCAGTTTCAAAACAATACAGTTATAATAAGGGCTGGGGAATGAAATGATTGAAATCAATTTCTCATACCGCACGAATCGCTGAGTGAGGAGTGTGGGGAGCGTGACGTCTGGGCTGGCCAGAGACTCGCTCAGTACTTAAAAGTGGTTGGACTCATGTGGCGTCAAAGAGTGTGAGAGGGTTAAGGTGATAGAAGTATGGTAAATTCTTTCTTTTCATGCCAAACACAAGAAGTTGGCTTTCATCGTCGCCCATCACGCCAAAACAATAGCCCTCCTTGATGGGAAATATGACTGAAACGGGATTCATTGCCAGGGACTTAAAACTACTGCAGTGAAAGGTAAAATGAGAGACCATACACGACAGGATCCGGTGAACTGAGTCGCTTCTGAATAATGGCCAGGCTAATGGAATGACTTTGATGAGAGAGATACATTACAGTATTCAAACCAGTGTCATGAAAGATAAGTGCAGACAGACTGAGAGTGATGGGGTTCACTGACATGGTTTCCTAGTACTTCAAGACTTGAAATTCATCGTCACTTATAAGGCTGATCCATTTGTCCCGAAAATGAAGGAAGGGGCTGTTTCAGGACTAATGGCCGTATCCTGAAGACTTTAACTGGGAAGAAGACAAGGCTCCAGCATTTTGTAATAATTCCCAAGTGCATGACGAAGACAGACCCATGTAGGATCCAGTGAAGTTGCTCTTTCCCGTACCATGTCCAGGCATAAAGGGAAGGTGGCTCGTCCTAAGTCGACATCATCCATGACTATTCAATTGGCCTTGAGATTACGAAAGGAGCCAGGTCCAGAACAAAAAGATTTTCACGTTCCATGGATAGGCAAGACATCTGATTTATCCAAACTCAGTGTCATCCATCTTCCCAATCCATTTACTCTAATGGACGAGTAACATAAGAAAATAATTGGATCCACTGAACTTGCTTGTTTTTGCGTTATGACCAAAGTACATGGAAGGGTTGGCATATCTGAACTCAGCATCAGCCATAATGTTTAGTGAAGATAATGTCTGCTGCAGCTAATGTTTGTCTGGTGCAAGTAATGTTTGATGCAGTAAGGATTGGTGGAGCTGATACATATTAATTTTGTGCAGCTAATTTCTTGTGGAGTTAGAGTTTGATGCAGGTAATGCTCGTTTGTTGTCGTTAATGTCTGGTGGAGCTAAAGATTGTTTGGTGTAGCTAAAGTATGATGGAGCTTCTGTGTTCTTTAGCAAATATTTTCATGAACATGAGGGTACACGTTTGAGTTAATGCTCATCACTCTGTGCATGGAGGTTAACTATGTCGGACAAATTAATAAATAATCAGAAACTGTACAAGCAATCCATATTTCTGCTTCAGCATGTCCTGTACAATGCCATGAAACACGCCTGTCTTTACTGACACATTTGTACTAAATATGAGGAAAAACTGGACTTGCCAGAACCATTTGGTTAAATAATGATTGAAATCAGACACACACACATACACACACCACACATTACCTTTCTGCCTAAATATCTGTCAGTCTATATCTATCGGCACACACACACACACACACACACACACACACACACACATGGTTGCCTGACAAAAACGGTGATATTATGCATAACGCATTTTCAAAAGTTTTTCCTCTTTTTCAAGGGGCCCAAGAATACAGAAATCAATCTATCTATCTATCAATTTATCCATTGCCAGACACATTAATCCCGCAAGGGTGGCCACAAACAAATTGCCTCCATGTCGCCCTGTCCTCCGCCATTTCATTGCCCTGCTCCCAGCTCACACACCAGTCTCTCATATACCTCTCCACTCCATCCCTCCATCTCATCCTTGGCCTCCCCCTCCCTCTTGCCCTCTCCACCTCACTCACATACACTCTCCTCGTCAGTCTCTCATTCTCCATCCTCTCCACACGGCCAAACCACCTCAGTGTGTTTCTCCTAACGCTTTCAGTCACATCCACATCCACACCACAACGCTCCTTCACTTCCTCATTTATCATTCTGTCTTTCCATGTGACTCCACATGCTCCTCTCAAATAACTCATACAGAAGTACTTTGTGATAATTAGGATACCTGAATATCTTCTAAACGGTCAACCTATCCCTTCGCATGGTGCAATGGATGGTAGTGGACATTACGCTGTTGAGTTTGTGACGATTCTAAAATTCCCATTTCACCTCAGTGTGTATGATTATTTTCATGCAGAGGCATGCATTATCCATTCATTTATTAATCTTGCTATAGGCAGACGCTTAATCCCGGAGGGAATGGTCACAGACGAATCGCCTCCATGTCATCCTGTACTCTGTGATCATTCTGTACTTTCTTCAACCCCCCCTCCTCCCTCTCACTCCTAAACCTTTCCACCTCATCCTCAGTTTCCTCTTCCCCTCTCCATTTCACTTACAAGTACTCTGCAATCTTTGCACATGGTCAAACCATTTCAAGATACTTCTAATGTTTTCCAACACATCCACATCAACACCACATTGCTCCTTCACTTCCTCGTTTGTTTCTCTGTCTCTGTGTATCTTTCCACATGCTCCTTTCAGATAATTCATTTACGCTTCTGTCACCCTTTAATTATATTCTTTCATACTACAATTATTTCTTTAAACACTAGAACGCAGGATGAAAGAAAGCATGTCGATGAGAGTTGCCATTGTTTTGACGATATTTTTCTTAATAACTGAATCACTGAAATTGACTACATGCTGTGTTTGACGTAACTGCCTCTTCAAAAACTACACATACAGGATATGCAAAAAAAAAAAAAGTCATGTTTGGGACAAAGTTAAAGGTAGTGAGGAGTAAAACCAAAGTCAAAAAATTATTATATATATAAACTGAACAACATTTCATTTTCTGTTGTCAACAGACCACCATAATTACAGCAAACCAATATTTTTACCCCTTTATTGAAACGATGTTGAACAAAATGTGATAAAAATGTTACAATATTAAAGTTTAAAGAAAATCGAGCACTATAAAACACTAAAAGTTAACGACAGCAAAGCTCATGAGTTAAGATAGTAATCAGAAAAAGGTTAATGAAGCAGAGGAATCTGACAGAGAGAGAGAGAGAGACTTACCAATACTCACATCATCTTTGAGAACACCAAATTCACCATCAGCGGGCATGACGATGTCGTAGGTGAAGTTCAGTTTGTAAGCGATTACATCCAGGGTGTTGATGTCAGTGGATGGTTTAGGTATCACTGCCCTGGATCCTTCAACAATCTCATAGTCCACAAATGGCCTGTAATGCAAAGTGGAGCCAATAAGTTTGGCTCCAAAGAAATTAGCCATCTGGTCTGGGAATATATCATTGTTATTTGCAAGGCCTGTATGACTGGACCATTTGTTTACACTGAGAACTTTTGGGGAGCCTGAAGGGTGCAAGAGCTGGCGGATTAATACACGCCAGTAGGTATTGTTTTGATTCGTCTGTGGGATGATGGCTGCCATGTTTTGCTCCTTCCCCAGGCGTTGATCCAGGAGGAAGCGTTCAGCCTCAACGGTGTCTTTGGCGTGGACGAGGAAGTATTGTGTTAGCTTGTTGGAGGAAGCGTCTGTTAGTAAAGCCAGCAGTTGGGAGTCGGGTGGTTCTGGCATCATGTACGTTATACAGGAATACGGAGTCACTCTTGCAATATGTTTCTTTATGTATTTCAGTGTTTTATGATTTTGGTGAGAAACTTTCTGACTGAGGATAATTTTCACATCTAATTTTGCCTCGTCCAAAAATACGTTTTCCATTAAACCTTTTGCATGAAGGTTGACATATCGGGAATGTAGTGTATTTTCTGGATATGTGTATGTTCCATTATTTGACCAAGATTTTGATTTATTACCTTCTTCAGGTAATATCACAGCTCTGAGGCACTTTGG
>JAGKTI010042826.1:0-10053 GCA_018397915.1 Birgus latro
GGAACTGGGCCTTGAGGGTGTGCAGGCTGGCACCGGGGGGCAGGAGCTCTGCAGTTTTCCTCTGTCACTGCTGTGGCTGGGGCAAGTGCCGGTGGAGGTGTGACCAGGCCTGGAGAGAAAACTGTCTGCCGCTGACGATGAGTAGCCCTTCGCTCTGCCTCTACTACTGCTAAGGCTGGGGCTGGCCCTGGGGAAGTGGTGACCTGGGCTCGGCGGCAATGCTGAGGAAGTGGAGCAGAAGGCACCTTGGCCCTGGCTGGCACCTTGGCCCTGCCTGGCTCCTTGGCCCTGGCTGGCTCCTTGGCCCTGGCTGGCACCTTGACCCTTACTACCTTGACTGGAGATACGGGATGAGGAGCAGAGGGAGAGGGGGGAGGCCGCTTTTTCTCTTCCACCATCTCTGTTCAAGTCTTGTCTACCATATCCAGAAGGGGCGTTGAGTTGATTTGCTTGCCATGGAGCTCCCCCAATAGCTGAGCCAAGCACACGGTTATCTCCCTTCCAGAAGCCCTCAGTTCGTCCTCGGTGAAGAGAACCTGAGGAGAGCCTGCTGTGGAGGGCGAAGGTGGAGCAGGTAAGTTGGTCGGTGGCGGGGTCACGGCTGGTGCATGATGATGGACCTCCACTGTCACTAACTGATGAGTGAGGGCCGATGGGAGAGGTGGAAAAGCACTCTCGTCTAGAGCCGGAGGGGGAGGAGCTGCTGCACTGCGCTGCTGACCCCAGACAAAGGTCCCTGGTGGTGCAGGCGTGGTGCTGGTTGCTTGCTGCTGCTGAACCCAGGCCACCTGTCGTTCTCGACCCCGCAGGACATGTGCGGCTCTGATTGGGCAGCTTGGGTGCCAAGCATGGTGTGGGCTGGCGCAGTTGGGACAACGGGATGTGATTACTTCCTTGGCCTTGAACATGGTCAGGCAGTGGTCTGTCTCGTGTGGTCCGCTGCACATTCCGCAAACTACAGGCCTGCGGCATGTGGCTCGGTGGTGTCCATACCGCTGACACCGGTAGCAGCGGAGTGGTTCGGGAGTGTAGGGATGGAGGAAGTAGGTGCCCCAGTTCCCTAGGTCGATGAAAGGCAGCAGAGGACCCCGGAGGGTGACAAGGACCTGGCGTGTCTCCTCCCTGGTGCGATGCCTCTGGCAACGGGTAGCCTCTTCTACCTGAGGGTGGCGCAAAAGAAGGTCGACTGGCATTCTCAGGGGATACCCCATGATGATTGCCCTAGTCAACCGTAGCCCTGGACTGAGCTCGACAAGTTTGATGGGGAGGCCTCGTCCACTGCCGCCGTTCGTAGGAGATCATACGATGCTTCGTCCTTAGGTACTAAAACCGAGCTCCCATCTTTCCCAATGACATTGGAAGTCCTGAGTCCTGGGAGGTGATGTTCGAGGGCTGCTACTGCATCGTAACCAGTCACGTGGCCTTCCTGCAGAGGCATGCGAAAGGCTGGAAATTGTGAGCGGGTAGGAGGGGGCACAGCCACTGCCACTGAGGGGCGAGCAGCCAGAGGAGTCCTGCGAGGAGTCCCTGAGCGTTGTGCCAGGGTGGGACCGTTTCCCTGTCTGCGATCCCGGGACCTCTTAGTGGCAACTAGCGTGAAGCCCTCAGCATCAACACGGTCAGGAGCAGCAGCGGAAGAGGCTACAGGAGTGTCAGGGGCATCGCTTTCCACGGCCATCCATTCGTGGATGCAAGCAGCCTTGGTAGGCCGTGGTGTGGTAGAAGGATCGCAAACGTCAGGCTGAGACCGAATGGTGGAAGCGTCAGCTGAGGAAATCAGCAGAGAGGGGTGTGCATCCTCGGTAAGTGAGGAGTGGAAGCTAGAGGTGGAAGAGCGACGCTCCCTCTTACTCCCCATAGTGCAGGCAGGCCTAGAAGAACCTTGCCTCTGAGGCACAGGTTGCAGGATGTTGAAGGGTCTCGAAGGAGGCACATCCTGAGGAGACTCCATTACAGAAAAACTCACTGGCAACTAGCAGACTACACACACACCACACACACTCACTCACAGACACACACCAGCAACACACACAGTCACGGAAAAAAAAAACGGCCAGTTCCCTACAGTAACGGGCGCCTAAACTCCCCACCCTCTAAAGGCGATGCAGGAGACCCGTTACTGCCCCGTGAGGGACTTCCCTAGTCTAACAGAGCCGCCCTCACTGCCTCTTTTAACTAGGCCCTAATGGCCCCCCCTCATGGAAGTGCCCTAACGGCACCCCTTCAGGGTTCGGCGTCGTACTACAATGAGGGACACTAACGGCGGGCCGGAAACACACACACACACACACACACTCACAGAGAGCAAGACAGCAGTCTACTCTTCTGAGACAGAGTCCCTGAAAAAATAGGAAAACTCAGAAAAATTCTCCTCAGTGTCTGAGACTAAGTCCCACAACTGCCCAAAACGGACTAAACTTCCAAAAAATCTTCCTCTATGACTGAGACTAAGTCCAGTGTGAGAGAGAGACGGGCCAGAGGTCTGCACAACACACTAGCTGGACATGGAGTGTTGACTTCTCTTTTCTCACATACAAACAATTTCTCTTAAACATCTTCCCATCGGACGTTTTCCGCCATTCAGCTATAACTTATCGGTCAAATATAACAAAGTTTGTGTTGTACGGTTACTAATACTGTTTCTGTTTTGCCGATGAAAAAATGTAGAGAACAGTATACCACACTAACCAAAGAATAATCTTTTGTGACGTGATGGAAGCAATTTGCAAATAATGTTATCTCAACATTCATCTGTAGTTCTACTCCATGGTGATGAGTCTTCATTACCAGTATATTCATTCAGTAAATTAGTGGGTATGTATGTACAAAATAACCGCGAAATATTCTGTAAGCAAATTAAATGGAAAGCCGATAATAACCTACCCCAATTTTGTCAAAAATTTAGCTACAGCTGTGCCCCCATGGTAATAACTCTGTATCATAATCATTCAGCAAATTAGAATACACTTGTAGAATAACAGCAAAAAAGCCAGAAAATGTATTTTACGAATACCGTCCATAACCTAACCTAACCAGTCTTTGACGGGGAAACGGCCAGGCAAGGTCATGCAAGCGATCCACAATTGTCCTAAAATTCAGTTATGTCTGTGCTCTACGGTAATCACTCTGCCTTATTACATGCAGTACATTAGAATACATGTACAAAATAGTTAGGAAACGTCGTGTAAGCATAGTGGGGAACCGATCATAACCTAAACTAACCTATTAATGTTTTGACGGGGAAACGATCGACTCGTCAATGTGAGGTCGTGAATGGATTCATAACGAATTTTATCATATTCAGCACTTGTGTTGGCGCATGGTAACCATTCTTTGTCATATGCATTCAGTCAAATAAAGTATATTTATAAAACACCAGGGAAACGTCTTAAACCCAGGGAACCGTCTAATGTTTTGTCGGGGAAACGACTACCCGTCCGACGGCGTCATTGTTAGGTGAAGCAAATGATTCTAAAGGAAGTTTAACCTATCAGCTACGAGTCTTTATCCTGATCATCCAGTAAATCAGAACATATGTGTAAAAGATCAGGGAAACGTCCATATCTTGACGGAAACTTCAGTAGGTAATACTGAGTTTTTACTTATGTAAAACTTCATTGAGCACATTGCTGTACCCAACAGTAATAAAATATTTACCATTTCCTTTCAGTAAAACAAAATACATTTGTAAAATAACGAATAAACGTCTTGAGATGGAGCAATCAAAGTATAACGACGGTAGATCGGTGACAGAAATGACAATTTTGGAGACGACATACTACCAAGAAATTCAAATTTCACTCTGCACTCGACAATGAGAAAATTGTAGTACTTCCTACTTGTGATGTTAGTAAAAAAAATTTTGATTGGTCATTCACTCTATTTTAAATAATTCATTGTTTTACTTATCATGATTTTGCTACGCACTGCTTTTCATCCAGCCGTACTACGATGATGATGATTTAGATTTGCCTCCCCATTGGGAGGACATGGGCAAAAACAAAAACCCGTCAGAGAAAAGATGTACAAAGATTTAGGGTTACAGGTTAACGTGGGGGAGGGTAGGTAGCCACAACCCCCAAAATCACAGAGGCAGGTGCCCGAGCTAATAAGTCTCTGCAGCCAAACGATAGTCGTCATCCCTGAGAAGCTGCTCACCAAGGCCACGCCGAAAACAATATGTTGCAGGACAGTCAAGAATATAATGTAAAAGAGGCATTGCACTAACGCCGAAGCAGTGAGGGCACGACTCCGGGTTTCCACCAGTCATCTGGTTATAGCATGGATATCTCAGACGCAACCGGCGAAGCTTGACAAGAAGGTGATTGGGTGTGCCGGTGGGTACATCAACAGGTGTATAGGTTGTAGCAATGGCATACCAGGTGGCAGAACGAGAGCCTTCGGATACCTGGAATTTATGATCTTCCCGAGAAAGACGGTGGACAGCGTCAGTTACTTGTCGCAAGATGCGAGGTAAGCTAGGTCGTAACGGAAAGGTGACGATAGGGAGAGTGCAGGCGAAGTGAGCAGCAGCATCAGCACGCTCATTGCCCATAATTCCAACGTGTCCAGGAATCCAGTGTAGATAAATTTCACCTCCCCGGCTAGTGATGGTAGTTGCAACAGCCAAGATGGAGGTAAGTAGGAACCTGTTGTCTGTGAAATTGAGCTGCTGCAGGCCATGTATAGAAGAGAGGGAGTCTGTATGTATAATGATGCGCCGATGGAAGTGGCGATCGGCATGGCGAAGAGCACCAAGGATAGCAACAAGCTCAGTTTGGTAGGCTGAAGCGCCAGAGGTGACACACCAGGACTCAACCCGCTCGTTACAAATAAAAGTAGCGCCTGCAGTACCATCAGCACCCACAGACCCATCTGTATAATAGACGGCAGCATCAAGAGTGTAGAGAGCTGCCATACAACGCAATCCATCCTGTTGAAGAAGAGCAGGAAGAGAGGCTCTTGGGTTTGCCACAGTAGGCTCAACACTCCTAATCACAGGAGGAAGCCAGGATGGTGCTGGAGCATAGGCAGGGTCAGGCAAATCAGGACCACCCCTGACAGCATCAAGTCTGCAAACTGCATTGGCGGCAAGGAGAATCCAATCACCTCCAGGGCGTGGATTCGGGGGCTGATCAAGTGTTCGCCGAAGAAGAACAGAGACAGGAAGGTGGGGCCGGTGCCTGCATAGCTTAGCAGCGACAGCTGCTGTTTGTGCCCAAATGCGATGTTGCAGAGATGGGAAGCCTCTCTCAGCCCGAAGATTAACAAGACACGTCCATGGTGGTGCCCCAAGCATCACACGTAGGGCAGTATTTTGTACCACTTCCAGGGAACAACGGAGCGACTCCGAGATCCCAGTGAGACATACAGCTCCATAATCCACAAGGGATCAGATGGCGTGGGTGTAAAAGGTACGCAGGACGCTGTACGAGGCACCTTGATTGCGGCTAGAAAGGGCTTTGAGGGCAGAGATACGAGTAGCTGCCTGTTCCCGTACATACCTCACATGGCTGGCAAACTTTAGATGGCTGTCGAACCAGACACCTAGGTACTGGTGACATCGTACAAAGGCAAGGCATTGACCCCCAAGGAGGAGGGGACGGTCTGGGTGGCAAAGACCAAAAGGTAGGCATTTGGTCTTGTTAAAGTTGATTTTTAGACCAAGCTCGCAACATTTGTCATGAAGGCGGGCGAGTGCAGTTGGTGCCTGGGTATAGCAGTTTTGCCCGGAGAAGACCAATGCTAAGTCATCTGCATAGGACAGTAGAGAAATCCCTCGACCATAGTCAGCAGTGAGCAGTTCCTCTATCAACACATTAAATAAAAGAGGACTGAGAACACTGCCCTGGGGTGTGCCATTGACGTGTGGATAAGGGGGGGGATATTTTCCCCTGGAATCACACACCAGCAGCTCGGTTGAGGAAGAAGTCCTTCACCCATGAGAGGAGGCGACCACCCATGCCCTTGGCTGCGAGGGCTGCCAGTACTGCATCCGGGTTGGCAAGTTCAAATGCCTTCTCAAGATCGAGGAGACAGCCATGCCACGACCACTACTCAGTTTGCCAAGAAAGGAGGCCAAGCAGTGCTGAGCACTCCTGCCAGGGAGGTAAGCGAAGAGCCGTGGATGGAGCGGTCCCAACCTCCAGGCAAGATGAGAGAGGATTAGCCTCTCAGCAGTCTTGGCAATACAGCTGAGGAGAGATATCGGCCTCATGGAGTCCGGGGTGCGTTGCTTAGGGATGGGGTGAATAATGGCTGTCTTCCACGATCTCGGGAGATGCACTTCAAGCCACGAGTGATTAAACAGATCCAGGATACGAGCCTTCCCTCCTTGGCTGGTGCGAGCCAAGAGGGAGTAGGCAAGGCCATCAGGGCCTGGAGCCGTATCCTTTCTGCCGTTTAACACTTGATCCAGCTCCCCAACAGTGAATAGGTGGTCTGCAACATCAGGTTGAGAGCAAGCAGCCTCAACCAAGGTCCTACAGGGGCCTATGAGACGAGCTTGCAGATCACCGATAGACTGTGGGAGGCTAGTGGGGGCAGTATGGGCAGCAAAATGAGCAGCAAGACGAAGTGCCTCGCCAGCAGGGTCAGGATGTGAGGGTGTTCTTGCCGGTCGGGGGGGGTAAACGGACTTAATCCGCGCCCATATATCACCAAGTGTGGAGTGGGAATCTAGCGAACTGCACCACCTCATCCAAGCCTCGACCCGAATGCGGTGCTTTTCTTGTGAGACGTGTCACTCCACTGCGGCCAGGTATCTCCTGGTCAGAGAAGGCCGCCGATGGTAGGTCTTGCGGGCCGAGTTCAGCCGATGGTTAAGCTCTTGGACCCGCTCGTTGTAGAACCAGTGGTCCTTGACGAAAACTGTAGGGCGCTTAGTAAGGGGAATACTGGCTGCAGCGGCGCAATGTAAGGCATGGGCAACCTGCCCAGCATGGTCCTCAAGGGAATGCGGGAGAACAACAGTTTCCATAGCGACCTCCACAGCCTGCACATACTCTGGCCAGGGTGCACGCCGTAAGTCCCAGCGGGGATGAGGCGGCGGGGGAGGTGGAAGAGGAGCTGCCTGCAATTCCATCACCACAGCGAAGTGATCGCTGGTGAGGAATGTTGACACACTAGCAAGAGATGCAGAGGCTATGGAAAGGTCGAGCCTGCCGCCATTGACATGCGTGGGCTTGGACAAGTTTTTTAGCAAGGAGATCCCCGCAGTTTCCTCGAGGGCCAAGGCAACATGTCATCCTGCCTCATTCGCCGGAAGGGGCGAGGAGAGGATGGGGTGGTGAGCATTAAAGTCTCCCCCAATGACTGTGGGCACAGCAGCAGCGTGATTTAAAAGCTCCCCAACGTCTAGGGTCCCACAATGACTTTCACAGATATTATATATAGTTAAGGAAGTCGTGGCAAGCTGCAGGGTTACAGCTTGAACTTCAACACCCTCTCTGCAGTGAATAGGAGGGTTGCACTCTGTGCAGGGGATGTAGTCCTTCACAAGGATGGCACAACCCCGTGTAGTGCCCCGGACCCTAGGTAGAAAGAATCCGTTGTAGCCTCGGAATCTAAAAGGGGAGCCGTGATGAAGGAGCGTCTCCTGCCAAAGGAATACATGGATATTCTTCGTGTCAGCCACTTCCTGGAGGTGAGGGAGCTTACTCCACGCCCCCAAACAGTTCCACTGCAATACACGGAGGTAGGCAGAAGTGGTTAGATTGGGGAAAGGTGAGCAGTCCCGTGCAGGAGACCTGGAGCATCGCACTCTGCCTCCACCATTGCCGAAGCTAGGGGGAGCCTTGGTGAGGTGGGAACTGGGCCTTGAGGGTGCGCAGGCTGGCACCGGGGGGCAGGAGCTCTGCAGTTTTCCTCTGTCACTGCTGAGGCTGGGGCAATTGCCGGTGGAGGTGTGACCAGGCCTGGAGAGAAAACTGTCTGCCGCTGACGATGAGTAGCCCTTCGCTCTGCCTCTACCACTGCTGAGGCTGGGGCTGGCCCTGGGGAGGTGGTGACCTGGGCTCGGCGGTGACGCTGATGAAGTGGAGCTAAAGGCACCCTGGCCCTGGCTGGCACCTTGGCCTTGGCTGGCTCCTTGGCCCTGGCTGGCACCTTGACCCTCACTAATTTGACCGGAGATACAGGATGAGGAGCAGAGGAAGAGGGGGGAGGCCGCTTTTTCGCTTCCACCATCTCTGCTAAAGTCTTGTCGACTGTATCCAGAAGGGGCGTTGAGTCAATTCTCTTGCCATGGAGCTCCCCCAGTAGCTGAGCCAAGCACAGGGCTATCTCCCTTCCAAAAGCCCGCGGTTCATCCTCGGTGAAGAGAACCTGAGGAGAGCCTGCTGTGGAGGGCGAAGGTGGAGCAGGTATGTTGGTTGGTGGCAGAGTCACGGCTGGTGCAGGATGATGGACCTCCACTGTCACTGACTGATGAGTGAGGGCCGATGGGAGAGGCGGAAAAGCACTCTCGTCTAGAGCCGGAGAGGGAGGAGCTGCTGCACTGAGCTGCTGACCCCAGACAAAGGTCCCTGGTGGTGCAGGCGTAGTACTGGTTGCTTGCTGCTGCTGAACTCAGGCCACCTGTCGTTCTCGACCCTGCAGGACATGTGTGGCTCAGATTGGGCAGCTTGGGTGCCAAGCATGGTGCGGGCCAGCGCAGCTGGGACAACGGGAGGTGATTATTTCCATGGCCTTGAACTTTGTCAGGTATTGGTCTGTCTCGTGTGGTCCGCTGCACATTCCGCAAACTACAGGCCTGCGGCATGTGGCTCGGTGGTGTCCATACCGCTGGCACCAGTAGCAGTGGAGTGGTTCGGGACTGTAGGGACGGAGGAAGTAGGTGCCCCAGTTCCCTAGGTCGATGGAAGGCAGCAGAGGACCCCGAAGGGTGACAAGGACCTGGCGTGTCTCCTCCCTGGTGCGCTGCCTCTGGCAATGGGTAGCCTCTTCTACCTGAAGGTGGCGCAAAAGAAGGTCGACTGGCATTCTCAGGGGATACCCCATGATGATTGCCCTGGTCAACCGTAGCCCTGGACTGAGCTCGACAAGTTTGATGGGGGAGGCCTCGTCCACTGTCGCCGTTCGCAGGAGACGTATGATGCTTCGTCCTTGGGTACTAAAACCAAGCTCCCATCCTTCCCAATGACATTAGAAGTTCCTGGTCCTGGGAGGTGATGTTCGAGGGTTGCTACTGCATCATAACTGGTCGCGTGGCCTTCCTGCGGAGGCACGCAAAAGGCTGGAAATTGTTAGCGGGTAGGAGGGGGCATATCCAGTCACTGAAGGGCGAGCAGCCAGAGGAGTCCTGTGAGGAGTCCCTGAGCGTTGTGCCGGGGTGGGACCGTTTCCCTGTCTGCGATCCCGGGACCTCTTAGTGGCAACTAACGTGATGCCCTCAGCATCAACACGGTCAGGAGCAGCAGCGGAAGAGGCTACAGGAGTGTCAGGGGCATCACTTTCCACGGCCATCCTTTCGTGGATGCAAGCAGCCTTAGTAGGCTGTGGTGTGGTAGAAGGATCGCAAACGTCAGGCTGAGACAGAATGGCGGAAGCATCAGCTGAGGAAATCAGCAGAGAGGGGCGTGCATCCTCTGTAACTGAGGAGTGAGAGCTAGAGGTGGAAGAGCGACGCTCCCTCTTACTCCCCATAGTGCAGGCAGGCCTAGAAGAACCTTGCCTCTGAGGCACAGGTTGCGGGATGTTGAAGGGCCTCGAAGGAGGCACATCCTGAGGAGGCTCCATGACAGAAAAACTCACAGACAACTAGCAGACTACACACACACTCACAGACACACACCAGCAACACACACACAGTCACGACAAAAACGAAAGAAAAACGGCCAGTTCCCTACAGTAACGGGCGCCTATACTCCCCACCCTCTAAAGGGCGACGCAGGAGACCCGTTACTGCCCCGTGAGGGACTTCCCTAGTCTAACAGAGCTGCCCTCACTGCCTCTTTTAACCAGGCCCTAATGGCCCCCCCTCATGGAAGTGCCCTAACGGCACTCCTTCAGGGTTCGGCGTCGTACTACAGTGAGGGACACTAACGGCGGGAC
>JAGKTI010042828.1:0-10053 GCA_018397915.1 Birgus latro
CGATGAAGAAAATGATAAGGATTGCTAGTGCTTGGCTATAGACATATTATGGATTGGTCATAATCTTACTATGTTCCTCCCAAGTTTGCTCTGTTTGATTGAACAGTTGCAAGGTTTCAAACTTAGGTGAAGTTAACTCAATATGCGTACTCATATTTAAATTCATCTTAGGTAATGGTTGGAAAGACTTATGTGTGTGGTTTAGAACAGCATAGTGGTTTCAAGTGGGTAAGGTGGACAATGAAGGGGTTAGTACTGAACTGGTATGTTGGTATGTATAAACCAGATGCTGATGTATAAGTTGGAGGTGTGTCTGGGCAAGTTACGAAAACTGATGTATTTTGAGTGACACAGAAAAACTAAGAATGACCAATGCATTGATGGTGGATGAATTTATCTGGAGTGAATGTGAAGTTGCAGTGATGATGGATGTTGTGATTCTGTATGATAGCCATTTCACAAGGGACTGTCTCAGCTGGCTGAAAGGTGAAGATATGCGCAGGACAAAGGTGAAATGCAAGCAATGGTGTACGACATTTATGTTCAATTGTTGTTTCACTAGCGAAGGTGACAATGTCCTGTTTACTGGAGACCATGATAACTTCTGTTTTGGCGTTGATGGTGATTAACGAGTCGTCTTTTTTAGAAGGAAAAGAGTATATTAAATTTTGATAGGCTGTGAAAAAATCATCTGTTATGAATGGTACCATGAATTTCTTTTGGTGCTGGTGTGAGTGTTGCTTCTAAGTATGGATGATATAACATCATTTTTTCCCTAAAACAAAGGCTTCAAATCATGCTTATTTACACCTTGACGTGGGTTGTGAATGGGAAGTAAATTAATGGTGATCTTCCCATTACCAGCATTAGCAATGCCTTTCAAAAAGCTTGATAATGAGTTCTAATATTGTTCAGATTCCCATTTGTTTTAGCTTCGTTATGATTAGCGTTCCTGTACTCCTATTGCAAAAAAATTGAACATCGTAAGTATTTTTCTATATATGTCGAGTGCAAACGTATTTTTCGTATTCTTTAGAAACCTTCGAAGAGACATTAATATTGCAAGTTATCAGTTAAAGTTTTAGCCAATTCCTGATACTGTGATAGTCGATGTATATAAGGCCAGGAGCAGCGCGAAAGCGCCAGATCCCTGCTTCTGTCCATATCGTTCGCAGGTTAGTGCTGAACTCTCTACCCCCCCTTTCTTTCTTACTCGTGATATGTAAGTCCTCATGTACGTTAGTGGGTTAAATTGGTGATATTTCCCCTGATCCCTCTTGTACTGATTAATGAGAACGATCCTTCTCTCCATATCAATGGCAGGTTGAGCCTACGTGAAGCCACATAGCTCGGGTTTAGCCACTGCCTAACTCCTGTTCACACTAAATGCCCCCCTTTCTTAGTTCTTGTAATCCAAGAGCATGTCGGCTGGTCCATTTGAATACTGTGTCTATCTGTATATAATTTTTTGAGCCATTGCACATAATGTATATTTAGTCCTAAGAGAATATTCTATGGTGGTAATTTTTCTAGGTCTCTTCCCGAAGAGCCTGTCAAAAACCGCGGGGTTGATATGTCCACGTGTATCTATCATTTGAATATTAATCTAGTTGTAAAGATTCATATTCTTAGAGTATAGATCCTGATGATACTTTGTCTATTTTGTGTCATTCACAGCTCGATGAGTAATTTGTCTTTCATTTCCTAATACTTAGTAAATCTTAGTAAATCTTAGGTTAAGCCACTTCGAGTTTGAATTTTGCCATCCTCTAAGGCAGTGGTTCTTAACCTTTTTTCTTGACGACCCAACCTCGTAAACTTACTCTGCACCAGAACTGAAACAAACATGTGTCATATCATGTGACTAAAACCAAAATAAAATTCCAATATTTTATTGATGCCATAATAAATAAATTTCATTTTTAATGAATGTACTTCCTAAGAACTAAAATATCAACACATTTGGCAGGAAAAAATAAATCGAAGATCAGAATTAATAAAAATAATCAAAATAATTCATTCATGTTCACCTATTTACTCTGACCATGAAGGAGGGAGTTACTATTTTGTATGTTCTGAGACATAAACTACGATAATCAGTGAGATCCCTGGCACTGAATAGTTTCAATCAGTTTCTCAAACCGGGGTGATTTAGATGACAAGCTGCATCTTAAGTCATGCTTTGATTGTAGACGGTTTCTGTACTTTGTCTTTGTGACTGTGAGTGCAGAAAATCCTGCCTCGCACAGATAAGTTGTAGCAAAGGATAGGAGTACTTTCAGGGCTTCACCTCCAAGAATTTTCTTTTCTTTGTAAACTCTGATCCAGAATGAGCCCAGTGGTTCGTTTTGTTTCCTGAAATCATAACGAAGTGTTTCATCATTCTGAATCTCGATGATCTGCTCCTGGAGGTAGCTGATGTTTGAAATCTCGTCAGGTAAGTCTTCAGCTTCAGTGCTGAAGGGATTTCTTACCCTGGCGTATTTCATTACATTCTCAGGAATGTAGTGAGAAAACTCTTTGATTAGTCTGGAGATATGTTCCACAATGATGCTTTGGACTTCGATAAGAGAAAATTTTTCGTCTTCCCGAAATGCACTCAAGGATGGAAACGATGCAGTCTTCCCAGTCTCAGTTTTACTCTTCCACAGCTTCAGTTTCCCCTTGAATGCAGTTACCTTCTCTGACAGCCCAATTAATGTCTGATCGCGACCTTGCATTGAAATGTTCAAGGCGTTAATCTCAGCAAAGATATCTGCAAGATTGTCAGGGGGGAAAATGAGAAATGTACCTATGGACACTAGGAATAACTATCGAGTCCATTATCACGAGAGAATCGACTCGTGAAATCAAAGTAGCGATTTCACTTTTATGCTGGCTTACTTCGCCAATTCTCTGGAGTCGAGAATTTATAGACTTTCTCAACTGTATACAGCAGGGACTAAACGCTCAAGAAGGCTGTATTACTGTACTGTTGGCCTCTGAGAAAGTCAGTTTACCCCTTAACATTAAAAAAAATAATAATAATAGTGTAACCAATCGGTTCTCTTCGTCAATGCCCGCTTACACTAGAAATTCCCCCTCCCCTCCTTTCTGATTCACATAACCTGAATGCGAATTAGTTGGTCCACTGAAATACTGTAGCTTCATACATGTATTTGTGAATATTGGAAACGAATAGTAAGCAAGTTTGAATTTTAGTCCTAGGAAGTTACTGAAAATTGCATTCCGAATTTTAAGTGTCGATTCGATTACATAGCTCCTCTATCAACACTGTATGAGTTCAGTGTGAATTTCGAGGAGAAATAGTGGAAAAATAACTCGGTCCCAAGGGTATATACTCTATAGTGGAGTTTTTCTAAAGTCATTTCCCAAGGAGCCCTCTCGAGGCCATGGGATTACTGGGTCTATGTTGAAATTGTCATTATGAATTCATTAGTTTGATATGTGAGATTGCTAGATACACCAGAGATGGTGTTATTTTGTCAATATTAGGTTAAGAGGTGAAGTTTATATGTTAATGTATGTAAATATAAAATTGGGCATATATCCAACTGTGAAGAACACTATACATCTTAGTGTGATAATATTCCGAGTAATCAATCAGCTGTGGTGATCACACTTGAAATATTTGATCCTTGTTATATTTAGTCTACCCTCTGATAATCTCAGTGCAAAAGAGATTTTTTTTTTCAGTTTCTAGTAATTCATAGTCTGTAAAGTAACATATATTTAATGTGATTGAATATCTTGTTTCTTATATTTGTATGTTTAGATTTAGTAAATATTAGGATAAGTTTACGTTGGGTTTGAGATTTATTATCCCCTGGGGAGTTTTTGTTGTGAGATTGAGTGGCCCGCAAGGTGTATTACTATCTTACTACTCGCGCACTCTAAACAGTTCACGCTACCCTAGTCACTTATTTGGAAAGCCCCAGAAATCTACATCTTTCTTTCTTGGTGGAATAACTTTCCCAGCACTCGCTGGGTGGTGGCAGCCTACTCTTTTCGACACTGATTCCTACGGGGAGTTTTTTTTTTTTTTTTTATAATCTTGCAGGACGCCAGTGACAGTGATCGGGATCTGTAATTTTCTTTTCTTAAATTCACGGTATGACACTGGGGTCATAGCGATGGGATTTGTTAGACTGGCTTAATTTCTTATCATTGGACCGGAGGTCCAAAATTGGAGACCTCTTATAAATTTTCGTTATTAACTGGGAGTCAAAATTTTGCAACATGACACTGGTGACAGCGGTGGTGATCTCTTAATTTTCGTTAATTAACTCTGGTATTCAAATTTACATCATGACACCCGAACCCCTCAGAGGCGGGGATGGGTAACTAGTCAAGGGCATGGGACTGTGATTTTGATGAAGATGACCTCTTTCACCAGGTTTAAGAAATGCGAAGAGGATCATTACATGCCAGTTAGGAGTAAGGAAACCCTCTGTCCGTTTGTGACGAATGCTCTTCCAGGCAGCACCATTTACATGAAGATGTATACCAAGGAATACGTTTGGCAGTGGATGGTCGAGTATCACTGGGAAAGGCAGAGGGGGCAGCACTTAAAACTAGAAAGAGAATGTTGGAAAATAAATCATGTGGAGAGGAAAAAGAGGAAGGAGGAAAAGGGCGGACATACGAGAAGAAAACACCTCTCAGTCAACAACATGGACCTGCCAACACGTGGACAAAGAATGGGACAGAAAGAAGGAAAACATTTGTCAAATGTTTGTCATTCAACACTATCTATCTATATACTGTCTATATACCTAGGCTACTTCCCCAAATGAAAGGGAGGTAGCCGAGACAGGACGACACACTCGCAATTTACTTACCCAAACACACACATTTATTCGTATCTTAGCCATAAGGGGAGAAGGGACTGATCCTCACCGCACCAAACCGCAGTGCATTCAGAAACATCCGCAGCAAGGTGAACCAAGAGAAAGATCTAAGCAAAAGAGGGAATGAGTGCGGGGGTAGAAGTGAGAAGGGTGCCAGTGTTAAAGATGAAGATCTCTTGTTTTAATAAGCCTGCCCTACTGCAAATCCCTGAGTCATCTCACAGGGAATGCTGGCAATTTAAGATACCAAAGAGAAGAAATGGAAGGGGAAGGGAATAAAGTAAATGAAGTAGGGAGAAGTCTGGAAAATCAAAATGGATAGGAGAAACTGAGTGAGCTAACAGTGATCCATTGAAAGAGAAACACACGGGCAGAAGTAAGAGTGATAGGAAAAGAAGCAGAAGTAGGTTAAAAGGGAACATAATTACGGATAAGGAGGATGATATCAAGTGAAGAAAGGGATCCAGAAAATGTATAACCAAGAATAAGGAAAAGTGAGGAGCAAAGAAAGGTTTCCTAGAGAGAGAGAGAGAGAGAGAGAGAGAGAGAGAGAGAGAGAGAGAGAGAGAGAGAAGAGGAGGATTTTTGAGGAAATAAAAATGAAAGGAGGTCTGTATTTTTGGACATGGATTCCTCTGTCATTCCACTGAAGAAGCACCATATCATATGAAATGGAAAATTAAGACCAGGTGGAATGCAGCAATGGTTTACAGCATTGGGAACGTTTGTAACCAGGAGGCATAGGCTAGTCAAGATTGGAGGCGATTGGGGAAGACTGGGAGGATTTGACGGTCATGAAGGAGGATGGTGGCTGGATAGAAGAAGAGGGGGAAACAGAAGACGAGAGAGAAGAAGGCTTAGGAGGAGTAGGAGGAAGGTGAGTCGGAGGGACAGAGGAGGGAGGGGAATGTATCTCTGCAGTTAAAATGTTAGGCAAGAAAGAGGTATAGCGAAGGTAGTTAACGATACTCTGTAAGAATTCAACTTCAGGAAAAGAAAACAAAAGCTGAGTGGAAATCTGTAAAAAATCTCCATTGCATATCTGTTTAGACGAGGGGGAGTGTTGTGATGGAGAGAGGAAAAGACCATTAATATGAGACGGGGAGGACGCGAGGGTACGTTTACCTGTCTTCACGGAGAGAAGGTGAGGAAGGAGAGGACCAAGAACACACTGAATGGGACGAAGGTCGGATCTGGGGCGCAGAGGTAAAAAGAGAGCAAAACGAAGAAGAGGAATCATTAAGGGAGACAAAAGCAGTGAAAGAACTGGAGACAGGCACTGAAGGTGTCACTGGAAGAGCAGGAAACACGTGACACAACAGGATTAGTACAGGTCACACGTACATGGGAGATGCCATGAGAGTGATGCAAGCTACGTGCTTGGAGACAGACTTCTCGAAGGGAAAGGCCAGCTTTTTCAGTGAATACAAAACACTCCTGTCTCAAAAATGTAGACTGGGTATTTTCTGTATGAGGCTATAATTATGTCGACCTTTACAGTTCGGCGAGACAGGATGCTGAAAGTACAGGAAGAGGAAGAAAGTCAAGCCTGAGCATAGTTGGGGCAGACAGCCTGTTTTCGGATGTACTTGGCCAGATGGCTAAAGCGGCAGCTGGAAGAGCACTGGCGACGGGGGAGGAATGTATTCTTGAAAAAAAGAGGACAGCGCCCCCAATGATGACAGAAGGGGAAGATTACTAAAATCAGTTATTAATTTTTCAATGCTGGCTGGCTATTAGCAGCGTCCACGGGGAGGGATAACAAAATAACAGACAGAGAAGACTGGGTGTTGTTGTTCGGAGAGAATGATGTGAATGTCATCAACAGTCAGCAAAACTTACGTTACCCAAGAAAAAAAAATGCTGGAAGACGTACAGTGCCTGCAGAAGAATTTAACAGGGCGTATGGAGAGACTGAAAGGGAATTACCAGAAGGATCAACCAAAGAGTTAATATTGTCAGCTTGGGCTGCATTTAGCACTCTGAGAAAGTGAGAGCCATTGGGTCACACAGAGGAAATGACGTCAGTGCGTACTTGGCAAACCAGAGAGAGATGAAGTGAGAGGTTATATTTATGTTTGGTGATGTTAAAATATTGGGATCACATCAAGGATCTAATGGGAGAGGTGGTTAAGGAAGGGTTAGTGAGTAGGGAAGAAGAATGAAGACAGAAAAAGGGAACCAAAGACAGGAAGGGTAGATGTAAGTGAAGGTGGAGGCAAATAAGGTTCGAAAGTCATTAAAAAAAGTGTAGCCGAACGAGCAGGTGGACGAAGTCGTCGACGTAAAGGGTCGTGAGGTGGAAGCTGGTGTCGGTATATGTGAGGTAAGAGAAAGAAGCTTAGAATATGTAGTGAAAACGGTGACGCAGCACAAAGAGGAGTTGGGGTCGTCATCGAGATCAAAATATCCGCCGTGTCTGGGGAGGGAGAAATGAGACAATTCTCTTTATTATTCTTGGAAAAGCAAAGGCCCATCGTGACTGAAAAAACACAGAAAGGACCATATAAGTGGAACCCGGAGTCAAAAGGGCCGGCCAATGACCCCAAGGTATCAAGCTCCGAGCATATACTTCCAAACCCACCCAAGGGGATAGCAACACACTGTGGGAGAGCAGAGTCCCACATCACCATGCTGGGCCCCCAGCAGATGCCCGAGAGTCCTACATCAAAGCCTTAGCAACCCAGGGTTTGCAACTGCAACCCAGAAGAGATCCACACACTAGGATGGTGTTGAACCACCGTGGCCCTTACAGTTGTCAAAATCAACAGGCAACGGACATACTCCAGTCCTTCGTTTGCAACAACGTAAGGGCCAACGACTAGAATTTTGATGAATGTGAAAAATTCTACATCATTTAATGCCAATGACAGGGTACATAGCATAGGAGAAATTGGATGAAAGAGGCAACTGTAGAAGAAGAAAAAGCTTAGAAAATTAACTGAGGCAGCAACGGAGACCTGAGGAGAGAAGAGAAGGCAGAACCATGTGGAAAGACACAAATTCGGCGTCCGCCCAGCAACCAAACCTCCACACTCTACTGTGGAGCCCGCCAAGGTACCCTACGAGAGCTCTCCCACAAGTCAAATCCCAGTCGACGTCTCCTAAGTACCCCCACGACAACAACGAGCAAGGAAACGGAGCAGTCATCCATAGGAAGAAGTTTACGCAACTTCCTTGTATTATACTCGTATTACTTTAACCCGCCGAGTCCCACCGACGTATGATGCACGTCACTACTTTTTTCTGCGGACAGATCCACTGACGTGCATCGTACATCAGTCAGTTGCAAGGCCCGTCGTTTGCACACTTTTCAAGATTCGCAGGTGATTTTTGGTAGGCATATGTGGGAGGCCTTCCTCTACCTGCTGTCAAGCGAAGGTACTGCCTGGCCCCACCTGACCCCCCTCCCCTCCTCCCCCCCACACTCGGTAATTCACTTGTTAGCAGTAACCTGGCCAGTAAAGATATGTTGCCCCACGGTCTCTCCAATGACGAAATTCACGGTGAAAGTGATTCCTGAGGTGGAGGACAAAAAAACGAAGAAGCTAGAGGGAGAAACAAACAGAAGTGATGAGGTGGTAATGTCGTAAAGAAAGGTGCCATATGGTGGGGTTTTGAGTGAGTGAACAATGATTTTATTGCCTATATTTTTGTGTGAAAACCAATATAGCCTTGTACTACACATAAATTCGTACGAAATAAATAAACGAATATGTAATTTTAAGTGGCTTGAATTAGTTAACCCTTCCATAGTTCGTTTTCTTTAGCCAGGTACCCTGAGAAAGAAGGAAAACATAAGGCTGACTGACACCTGTACCAACATTTATAAGCTCAGGAGGGCGACTTCTCTATGAATTTCGATGTTTCTCACCAAAAGCGGAGGTTTGAGCCAAAAAAAAAAAAAGTTGAAAATCGGTCGGGTTCTGAGGGTGTGTTGGATAAAAATTCCGTCGGGACTGGATAGGTTAATATAATATTAATATCTCAGTCTTACCTTAGAATTAACGCAAAGTGCCATGCCAAGTTTCAATATTTATCTTTCTTCAAAGTCAATAAATCGACATATATATGTATTGTCAGACGCCTTAATCCCACAAGGGGTAGCCACAAACAAATCGCCTCCAGGTCACCCGGTCACCCGCCATTTCACTGCCCTGCTTCCAGCTCACACACCCATCATATACCTCTCCACTCCAACCCTTCATTTCATCCTTGGCATCCCCCTCCCTCTTCCCCCCTCCACCTCACTCACACACATTCCTCGTTAGTCTCTTACTCTCCAACGTCTCCTCCTGGCTAGACCACCTCATTGTGTTTCTCCAAACGCCTTCTGTCACATCCACATCCACACCACGACACTCCTTCCCTTCCTCATTTGTCAGTGTCTATCCATGTAACTTCACATGCTTCTTTCAAATAACCCATCTCTACTGCTCTCACACTTGATCCGTGTTCTTCCGACAAGATCCAAGCTTCACTTTTGTAAGTTAGAGTTGGCATCACAATACTGTCTTGTAGCGACTTTTTTTACTTCCATGCTCATTTCCCTGTTTCTTATCACAGCTTTCAAAGAACCAGCAACCTTTCTTCCTTGTTGTACCCTTTCAAGCACTTCACTCTCCAAACTTCCATTCCTTACTCATCACACCCCGCTGCAGGGGGTCACCTTGACGTGGTGGCGGGGCTTGAAGTGTTGCTGGCGGTGCCACCTGCTTTGTGGGCATGCCTACCTTTGTAGGGTTCAGCATTTGTTGGTCTCATGGACCAAGCACCCCCTGCATCACTGGTGCAGGAGGCCTGCTGGTGATATTCGTCCCTGCCCATTTGCCATCTAGGGTGGGACTGTTGCCTCCCCATGTGTTTGCCGTGCGTGGCGTTCTGTAATACTAGGAGTCCTGGGGGTTGAGCGATGTTGTACGGTGCGCCCTGCAGCTAGCAATAGACCTCTTTGGTCCCTTATTCTGGTTAGATGGACAGCCTGGTTGGGCCAGGCAAGGTCAATTGCCTGGTCGTGCGTTGACTAGGGTCAAGTGGGCACTGGGGGTCCTTGTGGCTCCTATCATCCTGGGGTCACCCTTGCCCAGGTTCCCTGGTGGTTACCCGCGTATACTCTCCCGCTACCTCTGGGGTCACCAGTGGTGTCATCCCTGGCATGAGACCTCCCCTTGTTGGGCTCCATGGTGGGTGGAGGGGTGGGGGA
>JAGKTI010042829.1:0-10053 GCA_018397915.1 Birgus latro
TTAACTGTAGGTTCCACATCCTCATCCCACCTCCATGTTACTTTTCTTGGGGGGGAGGAGGGGCTTGTCCATCCACACTAACAGGATCGATCGATCCTTTTTCAGTATTACGCAAGATACCCAGTGTGATCGATTGAGGGGCTCAGGGAAAAAATGGGGAAAACATGCTCTGCCCCAATTGTGACATATATCCCTTCCAACCAATCAGAACTAAGTGCTGAATAGGCAGAAAGGACGGAAGGGAGGAATAGGGTGGGAGTGCATAGAAAATGGGAGTTGCACCACCTGGAAGGGTAACTTTTTTCAAATTTGACGGGCTATAGCGCATGAACCAGTTGGTCTAAAATGCTCTGGTTTGCGGCATGAGGTGTGCAAATTCAGGCTCTAAACCTTGGGCAAATAACACTTTTTACTTCTGCAAGAGTCGAAAAATCGGCTCCACATACAGATTTTCACGCTGGTACGGTCGATCGAATTGCGTATTCTAGGGATTAACACTCCCGTTACTCTACTCATCTTGCTGTGGAAGACATCCCATACTGATTGGTTCTTCAGCTACCATATTTTCCTCCTAGGTGCATAGGTCCTTTTCATCACCTACTTCTTAAGCACCATGTCAAATATCAGTAATTTCTGTTGCTACACACTCTTCACTCCCTATAACTTTAACATCCCTCACCAACCTCCTATCAGCCCTCCTGACTAGGAAATAGTCTTTCGGGCTGCTGTTTCCCCCAAACTCGTACATAATCTGCCTACACTCTCTTTTCCTAAAATGCGTGTTGCACACAGTCATGTTCATTGCCTCCCCAAACTCAAGTATCCTTTCCCCTTCATCATTTCTCGTACCATATGTGCATCCCTCATGTACCCCTTCATATCCTTGAGCTGTTTCACCCACATGATTATTTAAGTCCCCTCCCAATACTACAATCTCAATTTATATTGTTTCGGTGGTTTGTACTTTGCGAGCTCCTGGTTTGCATCACAAAGTGTTGACCATATTCTCGCAGAGTAGACTACCGTACTGTATATCACAGTATTACTATGTGGCAAAAATACATGTGTGTGTGTGCATAGTCATTGTAAATGTTACCAGTATATCAGTCATCCTGCGTTGTAGCAGGAAAGAGGTAAACCCTATCATTTATTCTGTTTAATTACACACAAATACACCCTGGAAAGCAAGAAATTCACAGTGCTGTTGTTTGATTGTATCGCTATTTATCTTACTTTAAGTTTACATTTTCATAAATACTGTATTTAATTATTCCAAGAGCTTTGATTATGGTAGAAAAGTTTATGTTGCTAATGTATTTTGCAGAAGCAAAATGGGTGGACGAGGGAGAGGGCGAGGAAAGGGACGTGGAATGACCCTGGAACAACTTGGGGTGCAAAAAGGAGAGGGATTACCAGAGAGAGTTTTAGGACCCCCTGAAACATACCCACCCTTAGAGTTTCGACCAGTGCAACCTACGCAGGAGAAGAATCTGGCAGAATCTTACTTGTTAGTAGTGAAAAAGGAATTTCGGGAACACATGCAAAACTCCCAGTACTTCATCCAACCAGGGGTGAAACAACCAGACATTGAGAGATACTCTGATCGATACCAAGTGTTGGCTGGACATCGTGGCCAGCTCACGCTAAACTGGACACGCTTCCCTAAGGAACTCCACCCATTAGTTACCATTAGGAGTAAAAAGCGGAAGAAAAATGTTGCAAAGGTTAATGTTAAGAAAGCAAAATCCAAAGATGTAAATGTTAGTGAAACTCTGGAGGCACTAGAGAAAAAAGAGGCTTTGGTGACAGAGGAAGCAGAAAATGACAGTGAGGAAGAGGAAGAGGACAAAGCAGAAGGAGAAGGTCTGGAGGAGGTGGAGGAGGCTGATGAAGAATTGGATGAAGGCACTGACTATGTTAACAGCTATTTTGATAATGGTGATAGTTATTTAGATGAAGAAGATGATGCCTTGGAGGAAGGAGGTGTTTTTTAATTATTTGGTATGATATCAGTCTAGTTTGTGCCTTATTTATGCATGTTTGTTTTTTCTTCATTACTTCATGTTAACATAGCTGAAGCTGTTGCATATACAGTATCATCATCATCATAAATTGCTCTATATTGTACTTACCAGAAATCTATTTCCAAACTAGCAGTAGCAACAGTAGATTTTATTTCAGACTGAGAGATCTCCATTGTTAAGTAAGGATACTTACATTCATAGTCAATCCATTTTATATAGAAACATATTATTGAATACACTATCTACACAGATTTCCATGGTGATAGGTGGGGGTGCCCATCATTCACTTGATGTAGTGCTGCCTACTTCTTCATACATGTCTGTCTTTCATTTTCTGCTTTTGTCCTCCTTTCCTCCTATTTCTTCCATCCTTGCTGTCAGTACTTATTACTTCTCTTTCTATTTCTGGTGGCCCTACACTAAGTGCCAAGTCATATGGTTTCTTGCAACTTAGGAAACCATTTACAGTTTTGGGTGGCAGCCAAATAACAGGGTGACATGGCCTTGTTAACTGGGTAGAGATGCAGATGCAGTGTCCACCTTGGAACCAAACCTCCACATTATTCCCCATTCCTCACTGACAAGGTGCTGTCAGCCACTTGAAAAAATTAATTTATTGCCAGGGATGGCCCTACAGTAGCAACTCTGCTTGTGGTTAATGGGTCTTCTCAGTCAGATGGGGTAGTACAGCAACAGCAACAAATTTCCATGTGCACTTGGTACTTTGTAAATATAGTACAATGTATGGGATCCCCAGTGCCATACTACAGTTTCTGTGTACATTAGTACCCTTTGAAAATGCTGCAATATTCATAGAAATTTGTATCAGAGGACCTTGCATACATTCATATTCTGTTAATTCAGATGTTACTGTATTATAGTACTGGATATTTACCAGTATGTGCCTTTTCATATTATGTACTGAGTTGAATTATTTGACAAAACATTGTAATATTTAAATTGTAAGTTGGTACACAAAAGTTATGAAACAGTTCAAATTTCATATTGCAAATCCTATCTCACCCTCTCTTAGGTGGGTATTGAGGTGAGGATAGTGTTGATTTTATCAGCAGGGAGAATAATCAAATAGTGTGTAAAGAACCCTAGTGCAGATAAGAATTTTCATGTACTACAACAATAGTGCAAAGTGATCTTGCCAGCTCAATGTTTTGAAAACACTTACAGACACTGCTTTCAGACAGCAGAAGAAATATCTGAAAACAGTCTATAAGCAGTTCATTAGAACAACATTATATTTCATGAGCCCATGCTGGGCCTCCACCTTAATTGCCACAAACATTAGTAAGGCTTAATAACAAAACAAAGCCATAAGAATAATAAGATGATTACAAAGACCATGAATATCGATCGGTGGCTCAGTCGGTAGAGAGGTGGCCTGCAGTCCTACTGGACCCAGGTTCAAATCCTGGCTGGGGCAGTGACCAGTTTAAAGATTTGAATTTCATAAAATCAGACTTTACTGATCTACCAGAAGACTCGCAGACGTTTCGTTTCGTTTCGTTTTTGAAGGCTCCAACATGCTTGCATACGTTGGCCTTGGTCACCTAATGGCGGCTCTCCATGCTGCTTGATCTTTGGCAGCCTCCTTGTTCAATCTCTTAACCCTGAGGTCACACTTAATGACCTCGTCCCATGTCTTTCTCGGTCTACCCCTCCCCCAATATTAACACTTCTCACCTTCTGCACCCAATTATCATCCCCCATCCTCTCCACATGTCCAAACCACATCAGCCTACCTCTCCTCATCACAACACCAATACACTCCAGCTCCATCCTACCTCTCAACTCTTCCATCGTACACCCAGCCCCCCCAGGCCTTGCACGCAGGGACACTCTGCACATCCACCTAATCATTGTTATTTACGCCTGCGAATATCCTCTTCCTTTACTGCCCAGGTCTCACTACCATACAGCATCACACTCCTAACACATGTTGCATACAAAGACCCCTTAGCACGTAAGGAGAGTCCTCTCAATGTCAGGAGAGGCAACTGGTCCCTGAACTTCTTCCAACCACTTCTCACCCTAGCAACCGAGCTAGCTCCAGCCCCACCTGCGACACATAATATGTCTCCCAAATAACGAAACTCCTCCACACACTCAAGAGACTTACCAGCAAGTTCAATCCTTTCACACTTAACAATCTCCACCTGCTCTCCCCGACACACTGCACACATAAAATCAGCGTTATCTCGCAGTCTACCTCTAATACCACTACATCTCTTGTGCACCCATTTATCACAACCACTGCACAAGATGGAATTACTTCCCACACCTTTGTGGCAAACTGCACATGGCCACTCTCCCTCTCCTCTGATTGTACTGCCACCAACCCTAGATATCATCACTTTTGTTTTATCTGCATTTGCCCTTGTGCCCCATACCATCTCTCCATTTCTTAAATCTTTCCTCCGCCTCCTTTTCATTCTCTGCAATCAACACCAAATCATCAGCATACAACATCTCCCACAGAAGTCCATCTCTGAAGTCACGTGAGAGGGCTTCAAGTACCATGATAAACAACAAGGAACTCAAAACTGACCCCGGATGCACACCAACATTCACAGAAAACTCATCACTCAAAACTCCATTCACTCTTACCTGGGTGCGAGCACCCACATACATGGCCATAACCACCTTAACCAGCCACTCTTCCAACCCTAGCTTTCTCATTGGCCACTTCACCACCTCTCTAGGGACTCTGTCAAAGGCCTTTTCGAGATCAACAAAAACAACATACAATTCCCTTTTCTTTCCAATATATTTTTCCTGAAGCTGTTGAACAATGAATATGGCATCAGTGGTCCCCCTGGCTGGCATAAACCCAAACTGCATCTCATCAATATTCACTCTTTCTCTAATCATACCTTCTAGAACTCTCTCCATTACTTTCATTATCTGATCTAAGAGCTTTATACCTCTATAATTTCCCCTTTCCAGGGCATCACCCTTCCTTTTGTACACATTTACAATTACCCTCTTCAGCCAATCATCTGGGACAACACACTCATATATAATCATATTTATCAGGTCAGTGACTAACCTCACCCCATGTCATAAAAATACCCCTGCTAATACCAATACACCAGTCCTGTATGAGACACCCCTAGCATGTATTCAATATGGATGGTGGGTGTTAGTGCCAAAGTGGTGACATGTAGAAGTATATGGTGTGTAGGAGGACTACTGGGTGTTGGGAGCAGGCTGTGAAGCCTATGCCCAGAGTCAACCACATATTAAAAATAAATAAATAAATTTTAAAAAAAATGCATGTGAGAGGAACACAGTTTATTGCTTCAGCTTAGGGCCCACCTCATCCACACACCTTTATGTTGCATCACCTTCCACCACAAAGAAATAAAAACAGTCTCCTAATGTCGCATAGAATACCTCAATAACATCCCACGTTGTCTACCCAACGTCACTTCATGAACATGTAATAATAATAATAATTTCTTGTTTCTCTAAAGCTCTAAACCTTCCATAGGAATTCACAAGCACTGGAAATATTTAAACTTTTACAGTTACAAAATAATAATGTACATGAACCCACTACAACCATCCAAAACCTCCGGCCAGACTACATCCTTTATGAATTGCCAACAGACATCCACCCCTCAGAAACCACTTACCAGAGAGACCTGGGGCCACCTATCCAAACTACTATGTGGCCATCATGCTTCCATGCTTCAGTGCCAGCACAAAATACAAACAAACAGCCCACTGCAGTGCAGCCTCCTTCACCTCAGCACACTCACTCATTTTACATACTTAAGTAGTGCAGCACATACAGTCCTTCAACATAGCCTCAATAAAAGACCTTATGAGCACTTGGCCGAAGTTAACAGCCTCCTGCATTTCACTGGTTTCACATGCAGATGAACATGGGATTGCAGCTACTACAGGCACTACTGCTACATAAGAAATCTGGCTTGTATTGATCCACCTCCACAGCGTAGATTGTTTTTCTATTGTGTTGACCCACCTCCACAGTATAGATTGTTTTTCTAGTTGTGTTGACCCACCTTCACAGTATAGATTGTTTTTCTAGTTGTGTTGACCCACCTCCACAGTATAGATTGTTTTTCCAGTTAACGGCAAGAAAAAGTCAGCACACCACATGAAAGTACTGTATATACAGTTGAAGGCTGAACCCTAATTTATTTTTTTATTTAGTCATTACTTTTATGTATCTTTTTTTATTGGGTAGATTTGTTAGACAGATGTGATGTTTGTGGGAATACATTTTTTTGGTACTTGCTTGTATTAAAAATCTGACCCTGGATATTACAAAAATGCTAATTTTCACAAGGGCGACATAGGATTGGATAATGGATGGATGGATAGTCATTTCTATGTTAAAAATAAAAAACATCAGAAAACCTACTCGTACATCAAAGGATGTTATAACCTAGCAGGAAAAAAAGGGGGAGGGGGGACTGTTTATACTGATTTGCACAGGAAACAATATTAAATGTATATTTTACATTGTCATCATCATTATCATCATCATCATCATCCGGACCTCCTTTCCCACCCTAGGGCAGGGTGAGGAGTAGCAACGTCCAGACAGCCTAATTTTGCCCACCCAGTGGGCCACGCTTCCATTCACCCATCATTCAAGCCCCCGGAATCCTGGCTTAATCTGATATGCCAGTAACATTCACCACATTCTGTAGCTTCACATAAACTTATCACATAGAATCAATCCACTATGTTTATGGAAGATTAAAAACTATTCCCCCCACCTTCCCCCATCATCATCATCTAATCCAGTGTTGCCCCATGAGGAGCATAGGAGCCCGGGGCTAGGCAATTTGGTCCTGACATTTAAGATGAGACTGACCAGCCTTACTCATCCCTGAGTGGCATTATGTGAGCTATAAACCCCAACCACCCCTTGGATAGAAACCTGAACCTGCTCAGTCTGATTGGAGCACCTTGATTACCCACTAAACCACCAGGTGCCATAATTTGGTTATATGGTTACCACCCTGCATAGTAAATGGTTTCCTGGTGTACAAGAAACCATTTGGCTTGTCACTCAGTGTAGAGTCACCTGTACATAGAAGGAAGAGGAAAGAATGCAGGAAAGAAAGACAGAAGAGGAAGGAGTGAAGAAAGGAAAAGGCAAGCACCCAAGAGCAGCACTATATCGAGTTATTGGATTGTGAATGCCCCCACCTACCATGCAGTAAAAAAAAAAATAATAATAAAAACAGGGTAACTAATTTTGTATTGGTAGTGTACTGAGATAACTGTAACATTTAACCTGTAACATTTAAAGTGAAGCCTACAAAACCAGTACAATATTTCTAAGGTACTGTTTACCACAGTATGATAACAGGATATAATAAACAAACATCTAAGATTATTGTTTTATTTTAATGAACCCATTAGCATAAAAGTGATGTATAGATTCCAGAAATATCTTGTACTGAACACTGCTCAGTTAGACCCATTTTGTCTAGTAAAGCCTTACATATTACAGTACTAAAAAATACTACATCCTTGTGCATGATGAAACATGCTACAGCCAGTTTTCTACCTTTATATAGCATCTCTCTGTGAGTTATAACCCACAGGAAGAGTAACTTATCTTTTAGGCTCCTGAGACATAAAATAACAATTCTAATTTACACTCCATGTAAGGATTATTTCAACTCCATGCCCAGTCAAACATGTAGTGAATGTAGCCACTCCACATACAACATAAGTAATTCTTCCCAAGTAAAAATTATTCTTTATAAACTTCACATATGAGATTATGACTGCATTATAAGGGAAATTACTGTATATAATTTCATAACTTTTAGCTCCTGACAAGTTTGTTTCAGTAATTCTTATATTCAGTTGCTTTGCCAACATGCACAAAGCTACCTATCAATTGAAACCTAGATTGATTCACTAATCCTTCTAAATTATGTTGGCTGATTTTATAAGCTCTCAGCAGTCCTTATCAAATAAAATTATTCACTTCCATTTCTTTTTCAGTTCTCCCTTGACACTCCCATCTATCATTCACCAGTTTCATTTTTGTTTTCCGTTTATAAAGGTTCCAACATGCTTGCATGCGCTGGCCTTTGTCACCTACTGGTAGCTTTCCACATTACTATATCTATAGCAGCCTCTCTTTTCAGTCCCTAATCAAGGAGATCACACTCTATGACCACATCCCAAGTCTTTTTGCAGTCTGCCTCTTGCAACTCCACCCACAGTATACACATCCCTCTCTCTGTACCCAATTATCATGCTCCCTCCACATGTTTGTACCACCTCAGTCTATCTCTTCTAATTGCAGCACTAATATTCAAGTCCTATCCTTCCTCTCAACTCTTCACCAGGAGTAGGGTGCCTCATTGGTAGAGCGCCTGACTTTAGACCGAAGGGTCGAGTGTTTGCGCCCCGCCCAGGTAGCAGCCCTGCTGGGAGAGGTTACACTCTCCTGTCACCTAGTGGGGCTATATGATCTATTACAGTCTACCTTGGGGATTAAAGGGATTAAAGAATCCCCCGAGCTAGACCTTACAATGAGATCATATAGCCCCGCTAGGTAACAGGAGGGCGCTACCCCTCCCGGCACGGCAGTCCCGGGCGCGGCTCGAACTCGCGACCCCCCGGTCCCGAGCTTGATGCTCTACCTCTGAGCCACCGTGCCCCCTTAGTCTACCTTGGGGATTCATTTCCTCATATAAACAATTCCAATTCATCTCTTCACTTACAACCCCAAATCCCCAAGCCTGTCATTCAAGAATGCACTACACATCCATCTGCTCATTTTCATCTTGGTAAATTTGTGCCTACAAACATCCTCATCCTTCCCACTCAAGTCTCACTACTGTACAGGATTACACTCCTAACTCATACTTCATACAAGGACCCCTAAGTATGGTGGGAGAGTCTTCAGCATAGGAGAGGAAGCAACTCTAAACTTCTTCCAACCACTCCTTACCCTTGGTGCCATGCTAGTCCCAGCCCCACCTCCAGCACATGTCCCTCAAATAACAAAACTCCCCCACATGCTCATGAGACTTTCAAGAAAGATTAATCCTTTCCAGCCTTTCTCCTGTATGCTCTCCTTTATATATGACATACTCAAAATTAGCAGAATTTTTACATGTTATCACTGCACTAATTGTAGTTATTTCCCACATCCTTGTGGCAAACTTTGCATGACCACTCCAGCTTTGATAGTACTGCCACCTGCCTTAGATATCATCACTTTGGTTTATCCATATTTGCTCTAAAATCTTTGTACCTCATTTCATACTTCCACTTCTTAAATTTTTCCTCTGCTGCTATCTCATTCTCCACAATCCACAAGTCCAGATCTAAAATCTGAGAGATTCAAGCACTGTGATACACAACAAGGGGCTTCAAACTTGCCCCTGATGCACATCAACATTCATGGAATATTTATCACTGAAACCTCCATTCCCTCTCATCTGAGTCCAAGCACCCTCGTATACTGTCATAAACACTTTAATCAACAATTCCTTAATTCCGAGCCTTCTCACTGCCCACTTCATTTCCCTGAGTCCACTGTCAAAAGTCTTCTCTAAATCAACAAAATCAAAGTACAACTCCCTCCTCCTTACTACACATTTTTCCTGAAGCTCCTGGACAGTAAATATTGCATCAATGGTCCCTTTGCTTGGTAAACACCCAAACTGCACCTCACCAATATTCACTTTCCCTTATCATACCTTCCAGGACTCTCCATGACCTTCATTATCTAATCCAAAAGTTATATGCCTCTATACTTTTCTTCCTTCCAGAGCATCACAAATACAGGTGATGGTATCTAGGATTGGTGGCAGCATTGTCAAAGGGGAGGGAGGGAGTTAGTTAGTTATAGATTCATCCCTCCTATAGAGGGAACCGGGCCATACATTAGCCCGGTCAGTGGTGTGTTGGCTGATTAATAGTAAGTGGAGACAGGGCCTGGGGACTGCCCAGCACACACACCCTGTCTTCTGGCTGGCTTTGTGGTGTGTGTGAAGAGGAG
>JAGKTI010042830.1:0-10053 GCA_018397915.1 Birgus latro
GTAACACATAACCTTTCCCACCAGCAGAGCAAAAGCACCCATCTGTCTCCTTACCAAACGGTCAAAGTTCCCAGGCAGCTCTTGCTTCTTCCTCCCTTCATCCCTCCTCCGTCCTCTCCCACCCTCACCGCTGCCAGGCTTATCTCCCTCCCTGTCCCTCAGTCCTCCCCAACCCTAGCATCACTTGCCCGGTCTCCCACCCTCCCTGCATCACCACCAGCAAGTTTTTTTTTTTTCCCTTAGGATTTGGCAATTTATTCAAATGCAGTTGGTCGTACCAAAATTCGGAAAACACCCTGAGAAAGCTCATGAAATCCTGCATCTAAAATATACTTAGCTCTTGCATGATGTATGCAAACTTTTGCACCAGGATGTTGGGTATTGAAGGTATTTGTTTCTGTTGAACAAGTTTATTCTCGCTGCATTTCTGTACCTTTACTCATCAGTTTTGTGTGTTTTTTTTCAGTAGTTTATCTTATAGCATAACACCAGCGAAGATGATGGTATGCAATTTATACCAATATAACCAATTGCCGGGGGCACATTTGGCCATAGGGAAGTTTTTTTTTTTTTTTGTGCCACGAAACCAACCATCACTCTGTTGTTGCCCCAGAAACTTTTTGAAAACTTATGGTTCCTGATAGGGTTAAAATTACTTATTGTAACTGTCGTCTTTACTTATTATTACTTTTGTTATTTATGCATTGCTTTCTTAGTGTCTAGGATTATACTGGATATTCCCATGTGAGTTTTGATGTCTGAGTACAGCTGAAAGATCAGAGAACACAGCCAAAATTGGGAGGGGTAATGTACATTATAGGTAGGATATTTGTGTTTTGTTGTTGTTTATGCATTGTTTTCTTAGTATCTAGCATTACTGTGGATATTCCCATGTGTGTTTTGATATATAAATACAGCTGAAAAACTGGAGAACACTGCCAAAATTAGGAGGGGTACTGTGTGTATAGGTTGGGTATAAGTGTCATAAAAGGCGACTAAAAGGGGATGGGTGAGGGGACTAGGGACCCCCCTCCTCCTTTTGTTTTTTTCTAGTTCCTAAAAAGAAACACGCCATAGAAAGGGATGGGGGATTGAATTATCCCCGTTCCCTGAAGTTTGGGTGTATGAATGTGCGTGGATGTAGTACAATTGAGGCTAAAAGGGAGGAGATTGGGAAAATGTTTGTAAGAAGAAAGTTAGATGTGTTAGCTTTGAGTGAAACAAAGATGAAAGGGAAAGGTGAGTGAAATGCCCACCACCAAAACTTCACCCCCGGACACGACAGCCACCCCAGGAGGAGACAACAGAGGGGTGAATGCAGCGAGCACTGGGTCAGCGTGAGAAGGGCCCACCTGCACCTATCCCCTACACCCCTCTCGCACTCAGGTGCCCCACCGGCAAGGTATCAGTTCTGGCACACATCACCCCAGCCGGACCAGCCCTCGACAGGTTCAGGGTGGGGCTATTCTTATAGCCCCAGATAGCCAGCAGGAGTCAGCTACCCACCACTCAGGTGCTGCTTCCCTCCCTCACTCATACTGGGCAACAGCCACCAGCCGGGCATGGGGAGAGCTGCTCTCGAGACAAACCCTCATGGGAAGAGGGAATGGTAATGGCCTCCAGCTGTGCCCCCGGATCGGTGACAGCCTTCTGTGGCGCCCCTGGCCTCAGTTCCCACCCCCCGGCAATGGCCTCCTGCTGCATCAGTAAGG
Source organism: Birgus latro (assembly GCA_018397915.1). NCBI lineage: Eukaryota > Metazoa > Arthropoda > Malacostraca > Decapoda > Coenobitidae > Birgus > Birgus latro. The sequence continues at coordinate 1,713 of JAGKTI010042830.1, forward strand.
AGACGACAGCCATCCGCCGCGTTCTCTCTACAGCCAAACTGGGAAGAAAGGCATTGGTGATGGCCTGCCACACCTCGGCGACGGCCTCCTGCTGAATGAAGGGTGTAGTCTTGACAGGGCATGGCTCGGGACTCGCGATGTTCTCCTGCCATGTTATGCCCACCGACAGCAAGGGGCACAAACCCTCCGTGACGGCCTCCTGCCGCACGAAGGAGGAGGCGGCCACCAGCAGCTCCACACGCCATGCCCTAGGGGACCTAGTGATGGCCTCCTGCCACGCCAGGGAGGGAACAGCTACGTGCCACCCCTCGCCCCCTACCCCAGTGCTTTCCCCTCCTGAGGATTTCCTCTGCTCCCCCAACTCCGGTTGTGGTTGCATGGGTTTCCTCCCCTCTTCTCTACAGGAGAACGTTGGTCCAGAGGAGCAGCTTGAGCAGTGCTGGAGAGGCCCCCTGAGACCTGGGATCCACGCCCTTCAGCCAGGTCCCCGGTAGACATAGAACCAGATGGCCTCTTCGATGACGGGATGCCGCAGCATACTACTGATGGAGGCCCTACTGAGATGAGGCCGCAGGACCCGGACCCACTGAGACATCCCCAGAACCCCAGGGCGTGACCTCTCTGTCCCAGTCCCACAACGTCCTGCCTGGCAGAGTGGGCACCGACAAGTGCATCTGCTCTCCCTGTTTGGGCCGAGCCCTTAGGCCCCCTCCCTCAGGCCCCCAGAAACGGGTGCCCGCAACACACCACTCCTCAGACCAACCCGGACAACCCAGCCCCACCAGGCCTCCTGATGAAGGCCTCCCCTACGATCCAGCAGTGACAGGCCTCCTGAAAGAGGCTCCTCCACAACCCAGCAGTAGCTGGCCTCCCAGTGCGGCACCCCAGATGACCTGGTAGCTACCCAGCCTCCTGAAGAAGGCCGCCGGTCACCCTCCCAGCCTCTGGTCCCTCACCTGACGAAGGTCACTGCCTGGGGCTGCCCCCTGTATCCCGCCCATCCCTGGAAGTACCCTGGCTACCTCACCTACCTCAGAGTCCTCCAGCCCTGTCCATTGTACCAATCTATTTCTTGAACTTGTGTGCCGCTGTTCCTATTGCTCTTGTGTATGAATTAAGGTAATATATGTGTGAGGTTTGTTGCAAAGTGTTTTTATGTCCTGTTCCTTTTAGTTGTCTCATATACCCAGCCCGGTCTAGAAAGAGGACACTGCTCTAAGCACCGTGTCTAAGAAGCGAGAAGTCGATCCTAAAACATGCTGCATAACATTGGTGGCTAGCTGTAGTTCTTGACCTGCTGGGTGGCAACAAGGAACAAGGAAATCACAGCAAAATGGCAACGAAACCCATCGTTCAAATACCTACATTCAACCCTGACCAATACGACTTACACACGTACCTAGAAATAGTTAAACCACTATTGGACAAAGGGTTCGAGACAGATAGACAGAGGATAGCAGTAACCCTGCCTCTGCTGGGCAAAGCAGTAGCTACAATTGCACTGAAAATCGTCCTGGAACTGACATGGGCAGATTTTACCAAGTTGGTGACCCAACCAGTCACCCTCTCTTTAGGGAAAGTTGTGGCTCTCTCCCAACTAGATCCCCTAACCTATGACGGAAACCTCGATGACTTATTCATCCGGGCCAGGCGACTTGTCACCGCCGCGTACCCAGAGTACAGTAAGGAGACCCAGGAGCACCACATCTTCAACACCCTGATCAGGATCCTCTCCAGTGCCGTCAGGGAGCACTTCACCATACATGACCCTACGGGAGACCTGGACCAGGATATCCAGCTAGTACGTCGCCTCCTGGCCGCCCATACCACCCCACAACAGATTGGCACGGTGAGTAAATTCCCCACCCAAAAAACAGTGCCGCCACACAACCCCCGGCCACCCCCAGTACAACCAAGTCCGACACCAACACCCTCCCTGTCCAGGGCACACCCCACAAGCACCTCGACACCATAGAAAGCAACCTGATTGCCATTAATCCATGGGAGTTCACAGCTTGCAGCAGCCGATGCCCCCTTCATGACATCTGGGAGCAGCTCAAGGCGGCCTGATGCAAGGCATCTAACCAAGGGTGTCGTAAGGTGTCATCCCTGGAAGATGAGGGAACAAAGGACGAAGCCTCAACGGCCACCTGTACTAACCCCGGGGGCACAGAACCTGAGGACGACGAGACACCACAGCAGCTGGATTTTTAGGCCCGCCCCCGCACCTCCCCACGATGGCGGGGGCCACTTCACAAAAATACCACCCCCTAGTCTATAACAAGATGAGACTGAACGGGGTCAAGGCAAGGCTGTTTGTTGATTTGGGAGTGGCCAGATCTTGCCTCTACATCCACTTTTACTCCTGTCACCACCCCACCTTCGGCCCACGTTTCCCCACCTCAGCTCATCTGGTGGATGCGGGAGATGGCCCCCTACCCATATGTGGGGAAACCCGGGCCCTACGCGCAGACACCCACCAGCAGGTCTCCACACTCCATCAGTTCACCTTCTTTGACTCATCCTGCCGTGCATACGATGGCTACCTGGGACTGGACCTCCTTCAAAAACAACGAGCCAACATAGATTGCTCCAAGCAATGTTTGCCATTTCATCACCCTCCAGACTCCAGCCCCGAGCCCCTCTGCACGTGTGTGCCCCCCCCCCCCTTCCCAACTCCACCCCAGCTGCCCCCCCCGACCTTCCCTGCTACCATCGCTTCCACCCTCACCATTCCCCCTCACCACGAGGCCTGGCTACGGTTGAGTAGACCCTCCGGGACCTCCATCCTATTTTCCCCAACCCTACCCCCCGGGACCTTGTCCTTCTGCCTAGTCTCCCCCACCTTCCTCCCCCCCCACCACGATGCGGTGCACATCACGAACGTCTCCCCCACCCCTCTCACCCTGCCAAGAGGCCTAATAGTGGGAGAAATGGAAGAGGCTGAGCCTTGAACACCTCCCCTTGCCCCCCCTGCCATACCTCCCTTGCCCCCCCTGCCATACCTCCCTTACCCCCCACCTCTCACCCCACCAAGCAGACACCCTTCGTCACCTTCTCCTGGACTTTCAGGATCTATTTGTGGCAGGACCGGTGGACATCGGCCACACGACCGTCCTGACCCACGAGATTCACTCAGAAGGACTACCAATTTGCCAACCAGCAAGGCAAAAAAACCCTAAGCAACGAACTGAGGAGGACCAGCAGGTCCAGGACATGTGAGATGCTGGCATCATCTCCCCTTCCACCAGCCCTTGGTCCTCCCCTGTTGTCCTAGTTAAGAAGAAAGACGGGACTATGAGGTTTTGTGTAGATTACAGGCACCTTAACGACGTCACCACCAAGGACGCTACACCCCTCCCAAGGATCGATGATTCCCTCAAATCCCTCCACAGGGCGTCATGGTTCTCAACCCTTGACCTCCAATCAGGGTATTGGCAGGTCCCGGTCAACCCTGATGACCGAGGGAAAACCGCCTTTTCCACAAGCAACGGAAAACACTACGAGTTTAATGTCCTCCCATTCGGACTCTGTAACGTCCCTGCCACCTTCTCCCACCTCATGGAGTCCATACTCAGTGGCCTCACCTGGGAGACATGTCTCGCCTACCTTGACGATGTCATCATATTCAGCAAGACTTGGGATGACCACCTCCGCCGCCTCATGCGTGTCTTCCTACGGATCTGCCAAGTGGGACTAAAACTCTGATCCTCGAAATGCGTCCTGGCGGCGCATTCAGTTGCCTTCCTTGGGCACATAGCATCCAAGGAAGGGATAGCCCCAGACTCCAATAAGCTCCGCGCCATCACGGACCTCCCACTGCCGAGGGACATACACGAAGTCCGAGCTTTTTTGGGCCTCACCTCATTCTACTGGAGATTCGTAAAGGGCTTCGCCAACATCACCAAGCCCCTCCATGATATGACGAAGAAGGGCGAGCTTCTTATCTGGACGGAGGAAAGACTCTCCACTTTTAACACCCTAAAACACCACCTCATCTCTTGCTCCATTGTTGCTTTCCCTGATTATACCCTGCCTTTCTGCCTGTACACAGACATATCATTGGTTGCAATAGGCGCCATCCTCGCCCAAGTCCAGGAAAGGCACAAACGTATCATTGTGTGCCGTAACTGCACCCTCAATCAAGCCGAGAAAAATTACGCCGCTACTAAGCGAGAATGTCTTGGCATAGTTTGGGCACTCGAGCACTTCCGGGTTTATTTGTCCGGCACGAAAGTCACGATCATCACTGCCCACCAGTCCCTACAATGGCTCCGACAATTGACCATCCAGAACGCACAGCTCATCCGGTGGAGAGAGGCACTGGAAGAGTTCAACTACGAAATCTCCTACCGCCCTGGCAAACTCCACACCAATGCCGATGCTCTGTCTCGCCTGCCCGTGCACTCCTTCCGTACGGAGCCTGAACTCATCCGACGGTGGCGTAATCAACACCGCCCGACTGGATGCTCTCCCCATATATTCACCAAACTCCGCCAACAAAGCGATCATCTTTTCACCTCCACCAGCCACATTGCGCTCGACCCCAAAACTGCCCTGGACACCATGACCCACCTCCACTCTAACAATTGCATTTCCCCCACGAGCACGTCTTTGGAGAGGCTCCTCCTCTCTTGTCCTTGCAACATAACAATAAGCCCCCCACCACGTCCCGGACATCCGACCCCCTAACCACCTCAAAAGGAGACTGCACCATCTACAGAAACAACAGGATTTGCAGCCAGACACCCTCCCATCCAACCCCTACAAACCGGGAGATCTAGTCATGGTGGCCCAACTCCCCACCTCCAACAAGCTAGCCCCACGTTTTACGGGGCCTTACACCATCAGCCAGATCCCCAACCTCTACCAAGTCACTGTCAAATATCGTGACACCCACCGCACCTACCACAACAGGCACGTGCATCCCTACATGACTGGAAATTCCCACTCCACCACACAGCAGGCTTTCGCCAGCCCACCCCCTCATTATTCACCCCCCCCTAGGACCCATACATGCTTTATCTCATGCTTTCTTCATTCTCCACACCTTCCCCTGTATCCTCCTTCCCGTCTCCCTCCCCCACTGAGACCTCACTTCTTTCCTTCCTCACTTCTGCACATGCCTCGCCACCCACCCCCGCGGTTGCCTCATCTCACCTCCATGCACCGCCCCACCAATCAAGCCATCAGCCGACCTGGACCGCACCACGTGCCCCTCACATCCTACACCTGCCGACCAGCCAGTCAGCGCGCCCGTACCATCCCCAGATGCCCGCGCTGCCTCCTCACCTACCACCCGCACACCACCACCACCACCTCCCACATGCACCACCACCGTAGCACCCGACCTCCCCCACCACTCACCACCAACACCTAAACTCACCACCACCGTCACTAGATCAGGGCGAGTCTCCCGCCCTCCCCATCGATACACCAACACCCCATCACCCTCACCACCAACACCCCCACCACCAAACACAGCCCCCATAACATACTACATACATCAGGCACTCTGGAAAACTCCACCAGACCCGCTCCCAGGGAACCGTTTCAACCCCTCCCCTCTCCAGCGGCATAAAAAGCGGGCCTCCCCGCCAGGGGCCAGCGTACAGCCAAAGCCGACCAACACCTCACCACCATCAACCAGGCGAATTAGATGCATTGTCTTGGCCCCCACTCAGGGAAAGAAACATCACATCAGAGGCACTCACCATCTACTGCACCTCCTTCGAGAGTCCACACAGCCCTCCACCCTCTTTGTCACACACACACCCCACCAGGACCCCAACACCCTCACCCCCCACTGGACTGCCTTCCTCCGCCTCCCAACACCACGGCACCAGAGCGCCACCATCCATGTATACCACCTCCAAGCACAGGGACATGACTTTTCCCCCACTGGCAGTGGTGAAATGCACACCAACAAAACTCCACCCCAGGAGGAGACAACAGAAGGGTGAATGCAGCGAGCGATGGCTCAGCACGAGAAGGGCCCACCTGCACCTATCCCTTACGTTCCTCTCGCGTTCAGGTGCCCCACCGGCAAGGTATCGGTTCCGGCACACATCACCCCCGCTGGACCAGCCCTCGACAGGTTCAAGGTGGGGCTGTTCATATAGCCCCAGATAGCCAGCAGGAGTCGGCCACCCACCACTCAGGCGCTGCTTCCCTCCCTCACTCATACCGGGCAACAGCCACCACCCGGGCATGGGGAGAGATGGCCTCCTGTTGCTCTCGAGACAAAACCTCATGGGAAGAGGGAAAGCCGGTGGCCTCAAGCTTCTCCCCCGGATCAGTGACGACCTTCTGCCACCCCCCCCCCGGCTTCAGTTCCCACCCCTTGGTGACGACCTCCTGCCACGTCAGTAGGGAGACGACGGTCATCTGCCGCGTTCTCTCTACAGCCAAACCGGAAAGAAAGACATCGGTGGCAGCCTCCTGCCACACCTCAGCAATGGCCTCAAGCCACGCTCGCACCCCTGTGATGGGATGGCCTTCTGCCGCACAAAGGGTGTGGCTCAATCAGTAGAGAGGTGGCCTGCAGTCCTAATGGACCCAGGTTCAAATCCCCGCTGGGGCAGGGAACAGTTTAAAGAATCTCAATTTCATTAAATCAGGCTTTACTGATCTACCAGAAGACCCACCCACATGTCGTAAAAATACCCCTGCTAATATCAATATACCAGTCCTGTATGAGACAGCCCTAGCATGTATTCAATACACTGAGGTGGTGACGTGTAGAGGTGTATGGAATGTAGGACTGCTGGGCCTTGATAGCAGAATGTGAAGCCTATGCTCAGCGTCGGACACACATGAAAAAATTTAAAAAAAAGGTCATGGGGCACGGCTCGGGACTCGCGATGGCCTCCTGCCGCACTACGCCCACTGAAAGCCAGGGGCGCAAACCCTCCGTGACGGCCTCCTGCTGCACGAAGGAGGAGACGGCCACCAGCTGCTCCTCTCGCCATGACCTAGGGGACCTAGCGATGGCCTCCTGCCATGGCAGGAGGGAACGGCTACATGCCGCCCCTCACCCCCTACCCCAGTGCCTTCCCCTCCTGAGGATTTCCTCTGCTCCCCCAACTCCGGTTGTGGTTGCACGGGTTTCCTTCCCTCTTCCCTACAGGAAAACGTTGGACCAGAGGAGCAGCTTGAACAGTGTTGGAGAGGCCCCCTGAGACCTGGGGTCGACGCTCTTCAGCCAGGTCCCAGGCAGACATCAACCCAGATGGCCTCTTTGACAACAGGACACCACAGCATACTACTGATGGAGGCCCTACTGAGACGACGACGCAGGACCTGGACCCACCGAGACATCCCCAGAACCCCAGGGCGTGACCTCTCCCTCCCAGTCCGATGACGTCCTGCCCGGCAGAGTGGGCACTGACAGGTGCGTCTGCTCTCCCTGGTTGGGCCAAGCCCTTAGGCCCCCCTCCGTGGGGCCCCCAGAGATGGGCGCCCGCAACACATCGCCCCTCAGACCATCACGGACAACCCAGCCCCACCAGGCCTCCCCTACGATCCAGCAGTGACAGGTCTCCTGACAGAGGCCCGTCCACAGCCCAGCAGGAGCTGGCCTCCAGGTGCAGCGCCCCAGATGACCCGGTAGCTGCCCAGCCTCCTGACGAAGGCCCCTGGTCGCCCTCCCGGCCGCCAGTCCCTCTCCTGACGAGGTTCACCGCCTGGGGCCGCCCCCTGTATCCCAGCCATCCCTTGAAGTACCCCAGCTACCTTACCTACCTCAGAGTCCTCCAGCCCTGTTCATTGTACCAATCTTTTTCTTATACTAGTGTGCCACTGTTCCTATTGCTCTTGTGTATGAATTAAGGTAATATACGTGTGAAGTTTGATGCAAAGTGTTTTTTATGTCCTCTTCCTTTTAGTTGCCTCATATACCCAGCCCGGTCTAGAAAGGGGACCCCAGTCTAAGCACAGTGTCTGAGGAGTGAGAAGTCGATCCTAAAACACGCTGCATAACAATGAGTCTAGGTTTGGAAGTGTGAAATGAAGATTGTCAGGTGTTGATAAAGGAAGGGCAAGAGAAGGTGTGGCCTTTTTAGTGAGCCTGGAAGTGCAGCAGTGTGTGATTAAATGGAAGGAGGTGTCATCAAGACTGATGTGGATGAAAGCGATATTTGAACATAAGTTGTGTGTATTTGTGAGTGCATATGGGCCTGGTAGTGAAAGGAATGAAGAAGAGAGGGAGTCTTTCTGGAATGATGTTGATGAGTGGCTGCAGAGTTTTGCAGTGAATGTGAATGTGGTAATGATGGGAGATCTGAATGCCAGAGAGGGAAATGTAGCAGTTGAAGGTGTCACGAATTTCCTACATCGTGAA
>JAGKTI010042831.1:0-10052 GCA_018397915.1 Birgus latro
ATTCCTGGGGCTTTCCCCATTTTAACTTGCTTCATTGCTTCCACAACTTCCATCCTACTGATTTCTTCCTCTCTTCCCACATCCCTCCTTCTCCCACCCATTCCCCAGCCACTCGCATTACTTTCATTCTCTGTGTTTAACAATTCATTAAAGTGTTCTCTCCATCTGTTTACTTTTTCTCCCTTATCCACTAGTAATCTACCATTTTTATTGGCAGAGAGGTGGCCTGCAGTCCTAACGGATCCAGGCTCAAATCCCCGCTGGGGCAGGGAACAGTTTAAGGATTTGAATTTCATTAAATAAGGCTTTACTGACCTACCAGAGGACCTGCCAACATGTCGTAAAAATACCCCCGCTAATACCAGTACACCAGTCCTGTATGAGACAGCCTAGCATGTGTTCAATATGGACAGTGGGTGTTAGAGCCGAAGTGGTGACATAGAGAGGTGTATGGTATGTAGGAGGACTGCTGGGCCTTGATAGCAGGCTGTGAAGCCTATGCCCAAAGTCTAGGGGGGGGGTAACTTCTTTGGCAACCTGTCTAACTCTCTTTACCTCTTTCCGGAGCATTTTCTTACATTCCTTCCACTTTGCACTCAAATTCCTTCCAAATTCCTCATCCACTTTCTTCTTACTCACTCTTACTAATCTTTTCACCTCTCTCCTCCTCTCTACATATAACTCTCTCTTCTGTCTCTCAACTTCTTTAACGCCCCGGTTCCGTATCCACATACTATATGCTTTCTTCTTTTGTGCCACAGCCTTTCTCACCTCTTCTGTCCACCATGCTGTTCCCTGAACCCCCTTTCGTCTTCTCTTCACCCCACACACCACCTCACATGCTGCACAGATTTCTTCTGTGAATATCTTGCACACACCGTCCACGCCCCGCATCTGCTCCAATCTATACCTTCTTTTCTTCTCCTTCTCCATATTGTTTTGACTTTAATTCTGACCACCACCAAATGGTGGTCCGAAAGTCCACTCCCCCAACCTTTATATACTCTTGCATCTATTACTCATCTTTTCGTCCACACACACATAATCAGTCATTGCCTTCCGTTCATTCAGTCCACCATCCACCCTTCTCATCACTCGCCATGTATACCTATGGATCATTTTGTGCCTGAAGAGGGTATTAGCTATCACCAACCCCCTCCTGGCACAAATGTCTACTAAAGCACTGCCATTCTCATCCATCTCTGCAGGCACACCCCACTCACCAACCACTCCATCCACCTTTAAACTTACGGGTTAAAAAAAAAAAAGGATTTTTTTTGAGTTCTTTATGTTTTGGGGGCATCTTGGGGTTCCGAGGACCCGAGCCCAAAATGTCCGGACATTGGGGTGCTCGGTTATTGGGCATTCGGATATTAGAGTGATTACTGTATGTCACAGCTGTCAGGTTAAAAGTGCCGATTCAGTAAATTACAGCCGATTCAGACTTTTGTTGCACCCATCATATGCCACTGTGCTCATTCTCTCAGTTGATCTCATGAGTTGTGCATCCGTGTGTGTTCTGCTTGTTATGATGGTTTCGTTAATCAACTCCAGTCTTTATCCCTGTGAAAAATGGGTCCTAAGTGTGCTGCTCAGGGTGATCTGCTGCTAGGGAGCCTGAGTGACAGAAATGAGCGATGTCACTGGAAGATAAAGTGAAATTGCTGAACATGATGCATTAGAGGCAGTCGTTTGTGGCTGTTGGACACCGTTTGGGTGTGAACAAGAGCATGGTTTGTTACATCATTGCATGGGTGAGTACAGCACACTGTACCTAGAAAGGCTTGTGTATCATCCTGTACAGGCGGCCCACCACATTCACAGAATCAACTTTTGTGGGTCTCGCAGATTCGCGGATTGCCCCTCTGTGGAGCCAAGACTGAATTTAATGGGTATGGTCGTAAGAAGTTGGGGGAAATAAGTAGCTGATGACTTGCCCACACTCACGTATGGGCAAGTCGTCAGGTATTTGTGATATTTTATGCTGCTTTCAGGTCCCAGTTATGGCTTATTAGGTACAGTATGTGCACACTTGCTCACAGGGGGTGATTAGCAGCTGTAGAGGCATTTGCAGAAGGACGCACCAAACATTTGCGGAAATTCCACATTCGCAGGTGTCTGTGTCCCCTAACCCCCATGAATGTGGAGGGCCACCTGTACTCTCTTTGTAGGAAGTATTAATGTGCCATATATATATATATATATTTTTTAAACAACAGAACAGAGGAAGGAAAAACAAATGAATTAAAAAAAAAAAACTTGCACCAAATTACTGGTGTCCTCCATTCATGTAATATCTGTAACAGTTAGACTTGAACAGCTGTAGGTTGAAGTTTAGGGGGAAACAATTCTGGGGAAGCGAGTTCCAGAGAGATGCAGTTCAGGGAATAAAAGAATTTTGACAGGTACTGCAATATGGCTGAGTGACATTCTAGTCATGAACGCTACCAGATGCATGTGTAGCACGAGGGAAGGCATGGAGAGGTGGCACAATGGACGCAACTTCGTCTGAGTATTTGCCATAGAAATATCTGTAAGACAATGCAAGGGAGGCAACATTCCTTCTTACTTTTTTTTTTTTTTAATAACAACAGAGGAAAGTAAAACAAATAAAAAAAAAATCATACACCAGATTACTGGCATTCTCCATTCATAAAATATCTTTAACAGTTCGGCTTGAACAGCTGTAGGTTGAAGTTTGGGGGGAAGCAACCCTGGGGAAGCGAGTTCCAGAGAGATGCAGTTCGGGGAATAAAAGAATTTTGATAGGCAGAAGTTCTGCAATATGGCTGAGTGACATTCCAGTCATGAGCGCTACCAGATGCCCATGTAGCACAAGGGAAGGCATGGAGAGTTGGCACAATGGACACAACTTTGTCTGAACATTTGCCATAAAAGTATCTGTAAAATAATGCAAGGGAGGCAACATTCCTTCTTACTTGTTTGGGAGGTAGTTTATTTATAATAGCAGGGTTATTAATAATTCCAACGGCTCTGTTCTGAATTTTGTCTTGTTGTTTTACTGCAACCTCTCCACATCTGTTCCATAAGGGTGTGCAATATTCAAGCTGAGACCATACATGACTCTTATGAATTATAGCTAACGGCTTGTTAATGAAGAAGTTACGGACTCTGTATAATAATCCAAGTTTCTTTGAGGTGGTTTTAGCAAGTGATCTGACATGAGAGGTCCAGCTGAGGGCATTGTTAAGTGAGATACTGAGAATTTCAATACTTTTGGAGATGGGAATATTAGTAGCATTGAAGGCAGTATACGAATCTGGCAATATCTGTCTGTTAGTAAATTGTATATACAGTACAATCACAGCTATCCGGTATCTAGACAAACGGAATTATCAGAACAATGGGAAAATTCAAGGGCTGGTTGTGCCAATTTGAACGGACCGCCAAACCGCCATTTTGTCATGTGTCATGCGAGGCTGGGTGAATTCGGACAAAGCGAGGTTAAGGCATTTCCGGCTAATGTAAATTCCTGGTAAATCCTCTTAACCATCCCAGTCCTCTGCCCCTCTTTCCCCTACTTTAATTCAGTCATCCTCCACACCCTCCACAATCACCAGTCTGCTTTTTACCACCAGACAGTAAACAAGCTCACTTGCCATCGTGTTGCTATGATAGATGGTAATTTCTACACTCCAAAATGCTTAAAGAGCAAACTAAATGTAAGCGTGTCGTGCTTACTTTGAAACAGAAACTGGACATATGCAATAGACTTGAAAAAGGCTTACATTATAAAACACCGATGACTGAATGTAACCTAGGAAGTTCAGCGATTTATGATATCAAGGCCCAAGCATCCAAGCTCAAGGAATTTTTCATGAAAAGCAAGACAATTACAGTAAGTCCATTGAAAAAAGGTATAATCTTCATCGACCAAAAATGGAGGATCTGGACCTAGCAGAGTACAAGGGGGTTTTGGTTTGAAAGATCTAAAGGAGCACCTATTTCTGGTCCTCATATGCAAGAAAAAGCGAGAGAGTTTCACAGTAAAATTAAATTAGAAGTCGTGTGATTTCCGTATTGGATGGGTAAATCGTTTCAAAGACAGGCAGGGAATTCATAAACTAGACATCTCGGGAGAGAGCAAATCAGCAAATAGCAAATGCCGGTGCATTTTTCTTTCTAACAGACCAACTCTGTAGACTGTACCACCATTCGAACACAGCAGTACTCCCGAGGTGGATGGAAAGCTGATGATAGGGATAGCTGGAGCTCCCATTTCATCAGCTTTTGGGACTAGTTCCCGACCATCCGCCTTTCCTGAACTTTTTCAGTGTTTCAGTTACACGGAGAGTAGGCCAGCATGCTCTCCAATACAAGTTTCTCTAACTGTCACCACCAAACTACATGCACAGTACACACTACACCACCTTTTGAAAATTAGAAAAAATGGCAAAAACTAACAGTGCCTCAGTGTCCCCGGGGGGGGGACCACAAATGCCCCCACCATCTGCCCCTCTCCCGGTGATGACTCATGCCTGGAACCACTGTCTGACCCACTTCTTCATTTCTGCAACATTCGCGGCCTTTCCTCAAATTTTCTTTCCGTGGAACACCACCTCTCCTCCTCTAAACCTCACCTTCTCTTCTTAACCCGTCCAGTCCCGACCAGTTTTTTGCCTAGCCTACTCCCAGGTCCCGACCGATTTTCGACTTTTTGTTTTTTGGCTGAAACCTTCACTTTTGGTGTGAAACATCGAAAATTCATAGAGAAATTGCAATCCTGAAGTTTGAAATGTTGATACAGGTGTCACTCAACCTTACGTTTTCCTTCTTTTTCAAGGTACCTGGCTAAAGAAAACGAACTATGGAAGGGTTAACTAATTCAAGCCACTTTAAATTACGTATTTATTTCATTTATTTGGTACGAATTTATGTATAGTACAAGTCTATATTGGTTTTCACACAATAATATAGGCGTTTATAAGCACTGTTCACTCATCCAAAATCCCAGTATATGGCACCTTCCTTTACGACATTACCACCTCATCACTTTTGTTTGTTTCTACCTCTAGCTTGTTTGTTTCTTTGTCCTCCACCTTAGGAATCACTTCCATTGTGAATTTCGTCATTAGAGAGACTGTGGGGCAACATACCTTTACTCGGCAGGTTACAGCTAACAGGTGAATTGCCCAGTGTGGGGGGGAGGGGGGGAGGAGGAGGGGTTGGGCGGGGCCAGGCAGTATCCCCGCTTGACAGCAGGTAGAGGAAGGTCTCCCTCATATGCCTACCAAAAATCCCCTGCGAATGTTGAAAAATGCGCACACAATGGGCCTTGCAGTTGAGTGACGTACAATGCACGTTGTTGGGTCTGTCTGCAGAAAAAAGTAGCGACGTGCATCGTACGTCGGTGGGACTCAGCGGGTTAACAGAGACTCAGCTGTCTGAGGCAACTGACAGCAAACCCTTTTCTGTATCCTCCTACTTTCTCTATACTTATTTCAAAACCAAAGGTGGCTGTTGTGTATATGTACGCAACAACCTATCTTGCTCTCGTGGTCCTGAACTTGATTCTTGTGAATTCTCTACTCTCTGGCTTCGCCTCTCCTGTCATTCTCTGACTAAATTTATCTGCGCTGTTTACTTATGGCCTAATTCTACTATCAAAAATTGTTTGACTATCTTACTTCTATGATGGAACACGTTCTATCCATTTCTTTTTTCTCTGTAATCTCCGTTCTTGGAGATTTCAATGTTCTGATATCACCACCTTTGGCTCTCCTCTCCTTTCACTGATCCACCTGGTGAACAAGCCTATACTTTTTCTATCCTTAATGACCTAGAGCAGCTTGTACAGCACCCTACCCGTATCCCTGATCGCCCTGGAGAGAGGCTTCAGCATACCTGACCTTTTCCTTACAACTAATCCTTCTGCTTACACTGTTAATCTTTTCTCACCGTTGGGCTCCTCCGATCATAACCTTATTATCATAACCTGTCCTATTGCTCCGGTGCAGCCTGGGGATCCTCCAAAGAAACGTCATCTGTGGCACTTTGGAGCTGCAGGTTGGGAGGCCCTCAGGCAGGACTTTATTGATTTTCCCTGGAATGATTATTGCTTCCATGGCCGGGAGCCATCTGCATGTGCCTTACGCAATACAGAGGTTATTCTGTTGGGCATGGAAGCATACATTCCTTTCTCATATCCTTTGTCTAATGCAAAAAAGCCTTGGTTTAACCCGCCGAGTCCTGACTGTTTTTTTTACCTAGCCTACCCCCAGATCCCGACCGATTTTTGACTTTTTGTTTTTTGGCTGAAACCTTCGCTTTTGGTGAGAAACATAGAAAATTCATAGTGAAATTGCAATCCTAAGGTAAAAAAGTGTTGATACAGGTGTCACTCAACCTTACGTTTTCCTTCTTTTTCAGGGTACCTGGCTAAGAAAATGAACTTTGGAAGGGTTGACTAATTCAAGCCACTTTAAATTACATATTTATTTCATTTATTTGGTACGAATTTATGTGTAGTAAAAGTCTATAATGGTTTTCACACAATAATATAGGCACTTATAAGCATTGTTCACTTACCCAAAACCCCAGTATATGGCACCTTCCCTTACAACATTACCTCCTCATCACTTCTGTTTGTTTCTACCTCTAGCTTCTTTGTTTCTTTGTCCTTCACCTCAGGAATCACTTTCACCGTGAATTTCGTCATTAGATAGACCGTGGGGCAACATACGTTTACTTGTTAGGTTACTGCTAACAGGTGATTTGCCCAGTGTGGGTGGAGGGGGGGAAGAGGGGTTAAGAGGGGCCAGGCAGTATCCCCACTTGACAGCAGGTAGAGGAAGGTCTCCCACATATGCCTACCAAAAATCACCAGCGAATGTTGAGAAATGTGCACACAATGGGCCTTGCAATTGCGTGACGTACGATGCATGTCGTTGGGTCTGTCTGTGGAGAAAAGTAGCGATGTGCATCGTATGTCGATGGGACTCGGTGGGTTAATCACACTTGTTCTATTGCTGTCCGCAACAAGGAGAGGGCCTACAAAAGGTACCGGAGCCAACCCACCCCTGAATCATATCTTTCTTATGTTTCTGCCCGGAATCGTGCTAAGTCTGTTCTTCGTTCTGCTAAAAATAATTTTATCCACACTAGATGTACCCAACTCTCCAACTCAAATTCTTCATGCTTCTTTTGGGACCTTGCCAAAAACCTTTCTAACAACTTTACGTCATCATCCTTCCCTCCTCTTTTCTACTCTGATGGCTCTGTAGCTATTTCTGCTACTGATAAAGCCGAGCTTTTTGCTCAGACTGTCTCCTCCAATTCCACCTTAGATGATTCCGGTGCTGTTCCTCCATCACTTCCCCCTTCTGACTTCCTCATGGCTGACATTAAAATTTCTTCAGCTGATGTATTTTCAGCCATCACTGGCCTCAATACTAACAAGGCATATGGTCCTGATGGGGTCTCTCCTGTTGTCCTCAAGAACTGTGCTTCGGTGCTTACACCCTGCCTAGGTAAACTCTTTCGCCTTTGTCTGTCAACTTGTACCTTTCCTTCTTGCTGGAAGTTTGCTCTCATTCAGCCAGTTCTAAAGAAGGGTGACCATTCCCAACCCTCTAACTATCGTCCAATTGCTTTATCATCCTGTGTTTCGAAAGTGTTTGAGTCTATTCTTAACAGAAAATATTAAAGCATCTTTCCTATTGCAACCTTCTTTCTGATCGTCAGTATGGGTTCCGTCAGGGACGCTTCACTGGCGATCTTGTCACCTACCTTTCAGAATCCTGATCATCCTCCTTTCGGGACTTTGGCGAAAGCTTTACCATTGCGCTTGACATCTCAGAGGCTTTCAGTCGAGTCTGGCATAAATCTTTAAGTTCTAAACTGCCCTCTTATGGTTTCTAACCTTCTTTCTGTGCCTTCATCTCTTGCTTCCTTTCTGGTCGTTCTATAGCCGCTGTTGTAGACGGCCATCGTTCTTCTCCTAGATCTATCAACAGTGGTGTTCCTCAGGGCTCTGTCCTATCACCAGCTCTCTTCCTTTTATTCATCAATGACCTTTTAAGCTGTACATCTAACCCTATCGACTCATATGCTGATGATTCCACCCTTCACCTTTCCATTCGGTTCCTGCAACGCTCATCTTAGCAGTTACTTCAACAAACAAGGGATGAGGCTATGGCACACCTAATATCTGACTAGGCTCGTATCTCTGACTGGGGTAAAAATAATCTTGTTATTTTTAATGCATCAAATACTCAGTTCTTGCACCTATCAACCAGATAAAACCTTCCACAGGAGTACCCGCTGATGTTTAATAATGTTCAGTTCGTTCCTACATCATCCTTGAACATGCTTGGGGTTTCATTCACTCGGGATTTATCTTGGAAAGAACATATTACATCTCTTGTGAAATCTGCTTCCAAGAGATTGGGTGTGCTAAGCCGACTACGAACCTTCTTTACCCCTACACAGATGTTGACTTTATACATGGGTTTTATTCGCCCCTGTTTGGAGTACAACTCTCATGTGTGGGGAGGATCCCCACATACAGCCCTTCTCAATAGGGTGGAGTCAAAGGCTTTTTGTCTCATTAACTCTCCTCCTCTTACTAGCTCCCTTCAACCTCTGTCTCTTCGCCGCACTGTTGCATCTTTATCTCTTTTCTATCACCACTTCAATGATCACTGTTCCTCTGAACTGTCTACTTGCATCACTCCACCTCTACGACGGGCACGTAGTACCCGTCTAGCAACAACCTCTCATCCCTTTTCTGTCCAACTCTCTAATGCAAGAGTTAACCATTACTCCAGGTCTTTCATTTATGCAACTGGTCAAGTCTGGAACTGTCTTCCTCTGTCTGTATTTCCTACTTCCTATAATCTCCAGTCTTTCAAAACACAGTGTGTCCAGGCATCTCAAAATGAACGGATCGGGAAAAAAAAATGTTAATACGAACGAAGGTTTACTTTCTTTCAAGAAAAAAAATAATATGCTTGCATTTCATATGTACATCATTTATAACATTTTCTGCAAACAGCTGAATGGCAAGTGATGAGTAGAGCGATGGCGGTCAGGTGGGGAAGAAATACACTCAGGGCCGGGACCATAAACACAGCTCACGTGGGGACACAGGTGTCTTGATAATTCTACAGTGCAGTCTTAACATAACATCAGTTCACCAATAAATGTTCAAGATTTTATTTATTTTTATTTTTATTTTTTTATGCAAGGAAGAAGGAACCAAAGGCCAGGGCCTGCATACTGTTCCTTCCAAGAAAAAGTAAAAACAATACAAACGAGAGCCAAATTCAAGATCCATTCATTTTGAGATGCCTGGACACACTGCGCTTGAAAGATTGGAGATCATAGGAAGAAGGGAATACAGACAGAGGGAGACAGTTCCAGAGTTGACCAGTTGCATAAATGAAGGACTGGGAGTAACGGTTAACTTTTGCATTAGAGAGTTGGACAGAAAAGGGATGAGAGTTTGTTGCTAGACGGGTACTACGTGCCCGTAGTAGAGATGGAGGGATGCAAGCAGACAGTTCAGAGGAACAGTGATCATTGAAGTAGTGATAGAAGAGAGATAAAGAAGCAACAGTGCGGCAAAGAGACAAAGGTTGAAGGGAGTCAGTAAGAGGAAGAGAGTTAATGAGACGAAAAGCCTTTGACTCCACCCTATTGAGAAGGGCTGCATGTGGGGAGCCTCCCCACACATGAGAGTTGTACTCCATACACGGGCGAATAAAACCCTTGTACAAGGTCAACATCTGTGCAGGGGTAAAGAAAGTTCGGAGTCAACCCAGCACACCTAATCTTTTGGAAGCAGATTTCGCAAGAGATGTAATATGTTCATTCCAAGACAAATCCTGAGAGAATGAAACCCCTAGCATGTTCAAGGATGATGCAGGACTGAGCTGAACATTATTAAACATTAGTGGGTAATCCTGAGGAAGATTTTGTCGTGTTGATAAGTGTAAGAACTGAGTTTTTGATGCATTAAAAATAACAAGATTATTTTTACCCCAATCAGAGATATGAGCCAAGTCAGACATTAGGTGTGCCATAGCCAT
>JAGKTI010042832.1:0-10052 GCA_018397915.1 Birgus latro
AGAGAGAGAGAGAGAGAGAGAGAGAGAGAGAGAGAGAGAGAGAAATTAGAGAGAGAGAGAGAGAGAATTCATTTCGAGATGCCTGGACACACTGTTTGAAAGACTGGAGATCACAGGAAGCCGGAAATACAAACAGAGGGAGACAGTTCCAGAGTTGGCCTGTTGCATAAATGAAGGACTGGGAGTAACGGTTAACTCTTGCATTTAAGAGCTGGACAGCAAAGGGATGAGAGTTTGTTGCTAGACGCCCATCGTAGAGGAGGCGGGATGCAAGCAGACACTTCAGAGGAAAAGTGACCATTGATGTAGCAACAGAAAAGAGATAAACATGCAACAGCGCGACGAAGAGACAGAGGTTGAAGGAAGCCAGTAAGAGGAGGAGAGATAATGAAACACAAAGCCTCTGGGTCCACTTTGTTGAGAACAGCTTTTTGTGGGGAGCCTCCCCATACATGAGAATTGAACTATACACTGAGGCAAATAGAACTCGTGTATAAAGTCAAAAACTGTGCAGGGGTAAAGAAGGTACGAGTAAGCTTAGCACACCTGATCTCTTGGAAGCAGATTTTACGAGAGATGTAATACCATCTATCCGAGATAAATCCCAGGAGAATGAAACCCCAGGCATGCTTAAGGATAATGCAGGATTGAGCAGGATATTATTAAACATTAGAGGGAAGATTTTGTTGGGTTGATAGTTGTAAGAACTGTCTTTGATGCATTAAAAACGAGATTACTTTTACCTCAGTCAGAGATACAGGCTAATTCAGACATTAGGTATGCCATAGCCTCATCCCTTGCTTGTTGAAGTAACTGCTGAGATGGACATTGCAAAAACCAAATGGGAACATGAAGGACGGAGTCCTGAGGAACACCACTGTTGACAGATCTAGGAGAAGAACGGTGGCCATCTACAACAGCAGCTATAAAACGACCACAAAGGAAGCTATAGATGAGAGCATAGATAGAAGGATAGAAACCACAAGAGGGCAGTTCGGAAATTAAAGGTTTACGCCAGACTTGATTGAAAGCCTTTGAGATGTCAAGTACAGTGGCAAAACTTCTGTCAGCGTCCAAAAGGAGAATGACCAGGAGTCTGAAAGGTAGGTGAGAAGACTGTCAGTGGAGCATCCCTGGCGGAACCCATACTGACAAGAAAGAAGGTTGTGATAGGACAGATGCTTTAAAATTTTTCTGTTAAGAACAGACTCAAAACTTTTGAGACACAGGATGTTAAAGCATTGGGTGATTGTTAGAGACTTGAGAATGGTCACTCTTCTTTAGGACAGGCTGAATGAGAGCAAACTTCTAGCAAGAAGGAAAGGTACAAGTTGACAGACAAAGGTGAAAGAGTTTGGCTAGGCAGGGTGTAAACACAGAAGAACAGTTCTTAGGGACAACAGGAGGGACCCCATCAGGCCCATATGCCTTACTAGTATTGAAGTGAATGATGATAGAAAATACAACAGCTAAGAAATTTTAATGTCAGCCATGAGGAAGTCAGAAGGGGGAAGTGAAGAAGGAATAGCACTGGAATCGTCTAACGTGGAATTGGAAGAGAAAGTTGAGTGAAATGATCTGCTTTATCAGTAGAAGAAATAGCTACAGAGCCATCAGAGTAGAAAGGAGGAGGGAAAGACGATGAAGTAAAGTTGTTAGAAAGGTTTTTGGCAAGGTGCAAGAAGAAGCGGGAAGAATTCGAGTTGGAGAGTTAAGAGCATTTAGTACAGATGAAATTATTTTTGCAGAGCGAAGAACAGGCTTAGTAAGATATAATAGATGTGATTCAGGACTGGGTTGGTCTGGTATCTTTAACAGGTTCTCTCCTTGTTGTGGACAGCATTAAAACAAGCGTAATTAAACCAAGGCTTTTTTGCATTAGTCAAAGGATATGAGAAAGGAGTGTATGCTTCCATGCAAATCACAATCAGATGGCTCCTGGCCATGGAAGCAATAATCATTCTAGGGAAAATCAAAGCAGTACAGTGCTTCCTCCAATTTTGCAAGAATATGGTCGACAAAAAACCTCGCAAAACCGAAATTCGCAAAGTTGAAACAATTAAATATATGCAATAAAGGTAAATTGGTCGACATCACCCCAAGGCAAGCACTTTTTCCCCACTCTTTCTCTCGACTCTACCTCTTAATTTTATGATGATAAATGAAACAAACATGGACTGATGTATTGTACAGTAATATTATTATGAAAACATCATAGGTAAGAAACATAAAAAAGAAAAAAATGCATATTTACACTGATGTGAAGACTGGCGTGGTGTACGGGACTGGTGGCGGGGCAAGGCTTGGGTGCGACTGCTGTGGTGTAAACAAACGTGGCGGGGGCAAGGCTTGGGTGCGACTGCTGTGGTGTAAACAAACGTGGCGGGGCAAGGCT
Organism: Birgus latro; assembly: GCA_018397915.1. Classification (NCBI taxonomy): domain Eukaryota; kingdom Metazoa; phylum Arthropoda; class Malacostraca; order Decapoda; family Coenobitidae; genus Birgus; species Birgus latro. The sequence goes on from JAGKTI010042832.1 coordinate 2,396, forward strand.
TGGGTGCGACTGCCGTGGTGTAAACAAACGTGGCGGGGCGGCAGAACACCGAACTAGGAGACACAGTACGCCCAGCTAACCACGACGTCACTACTCCGCGTGGCAAAGTAGTGCGGGAAGACGACTTTCCCACCACTTGACCTCGCAAAGTGTGTGATCGCTCGCAAAGTTCATAAATGTTAAAAAATAAATGACTTGGAACTACCTCGCAAAATTGGTGATTCGCAAAGTTGAAGGATGTACTGTACTGCTGGAAGGTCTTCCAATCAGCAGCTACAAAGTGCCATAACCAACGTTTCTTTGGAGGGTCCACAGGCCGTACAGGAGCGACAGGACAGGTTATGGTAATAAGGTTGTGATCAGAGGCGCCCAACAGAGAGGAAAGATTGATAGTGTAAGCAGAAGGATTAGTTTTAAGGAAGAGGTCAAGTATGTTGGAACTCTCTCCAAGACGGTCAGGAAAACAGGTAGGGTGTTATACAAGCTGCACTAGATTATTAAGGATAGAAAAGACATCTCGTTCACCAGGTGGATCTGTGAAAGGAGAGGACAGTCAGAGGTGGTGGTAACACTGAAATCTCCTAGAATCAATATTTCACAGAAAGGAGAAACGGATAGGATGTGCTCCATCGTAGAAGTAAGAGAGTCAAAGAATTTTTCATGGTCAGTAGAATCAGGGGATAAGTAAACAGCACAGATATATTTGGTCACAGAATGTCAGGAAAGCTGAAGCCAGAGAGTAGAGAATTAGAGGATAAGTAAACAGCACAGATATATTTAGTCAGAGAATGACAGGAAAACCTTTCCAGAGAGAGAATTCAGAAGAATCAAGTTCAGGGACACGAGAGCAAGATAAAGTTGTTGTGTACATATACACAACAGCCAACTCTGGCTTTGAAAAGAGTATAGAGAAAGTAGGAGTTTACAGAGAAGGGTTTGCTATCAGTTGCCTGAGACAGCCGAGTCTCAGTTAAGAATGTAAGGTTTAGAGGAGGAGAGGTGGTGCTTAACAGAGAGAAAGCTTGAAGAAAGGCAACGAATGTTGCAGAAATGAAGAAGAGGGTCAGTCAGTTATTCCTGGCAACTCGTTGAGTCGTCACCAGGAGAGGGGAGGATGGTGGAGGTATTTATGGCCCTCCTACTGTGGACTCCAAGGCTTGGTTATTAGATGCCATTAGTCTTTTTTATTTTGAAAAGGAACTGTAGTGTGTCACGTGCATGTAGTTTGGTGTTGACAGTTAAGAGAAACTTGTACTGAACAGTATGCTGGCCTACTCTCTGCTACTGAGACACTGAAAAAGTACAACAAAGGGGGATGGTCAGGAACTGGTCCTGGGGGTTGATGAAACGAGAGCTCCAGCGTTCCCTGTCATCAGCTTTCCATCTACTTTGGGAGTACTGCCCTGCTCGACTGGTGCTAGTCTACTCCAAGTGCTTGAAAGGGTACAACAGGGAAGAAAGGTTGCTGTTTCTCTGAAAGCAGTGATGAGAAACAAAGAAGTGAGCATGGAAGTAAGAAAGTTGCTCATCTCATCATCCAATCCTATGCTGCTCCATGAGAAGCGTAGAAGCCCGGGGCTAGGCAAGTTGGTCCTGACATTTAAGATGAGAGTGACCAGGCTCACTCATCCCTGAGTGGCATTACATTAGCAATAAACCCCCACCACCTCTTAGATATAAGCCTTCAACAACTCAATCCGACTGGAGAGCCATAATTACCCACTAAACCACCAGGTGCCAAAATTTGGTTATATGGTTACCATCCAGTGTAGTAAATGCTTTCCTGGTGTACCGGAAACCATTTGGCTACTCACTGTAGAGTCACCCACATGCAGAAGGAAGGGGAAAGAATGAAGGAGAGAGAGAAGAGGGAGTGTAAAGTTACCCGTAGGCAGGATGAGGAAAGTATGAAGGGAAGATAGACAGAAGACGATGGAAAGAAAGGAGGATGGAGAAGAGGAAAGGGCAGACACCCGAGAGCAGCACTGCATCGAGTGAGTGGATAGTGAGCGCTCCCACCTACCACAAATATACTGTACACCTAGGTCCCAATAAGCGCGTGATCAAATAGTGCAAGCTGTCTCTTAATACCCACAATGTCTCAAATCAACAATGCTGGTGAAGCCACCAAAGCAGATGGTGTGATTACTGCAGCATCGATCAAGGATACATTACAGGAGGTGAGACAAGAGGAGATTACATCAATGCCAGCAACACCAGAAACAGCCTGGCTGTTTCTGGTGTTGCTGGGTGGGCATCATCCAGCCCTCTTAAGTTATCAGAAAGGCTGGATGACTCCGTTGTTGATGCATGTCCAGGATGTAACACAGCACCCCATACTATTAAGCACATCATGGAAGACTGCATTGCACACAATCAACTATGCCAACAACACAACATACACTCCTTGAGAGCTCTGTGGGAAAGCCCGGTCTCGGCCATGCCCTTCCTTAGGGACTCGGGGCTGTTCGGCCAGACTGGCTAGGGAACAACTACTACTACTACATCAGAAACACCAGGAGAGCTCTCCATACTGCAGATCAGCCGAATCTTGGCTGCTGCAGATGCCTTAACCCTTTGGCTGCATCTCAGTGAGGAGAAATGGGAAAAAATGGTGTGTTTTCAACTCGTGTTTTATCCCACTTATCCTTAACCTTTAGATGCTAAAATTTTTGTCCGACAAACTTCAATCTTTCTACTATTGTTTGCAACAAACTGCATGTCCGTATGCACTCGAAGCCCAGAGAACGATTTGAGAGAATACAAGGTGTGTTTTGATCGTCTGACATTGGAAAGACCCCAGTGAGGCGGAAATTTCCACCAAACCACAAGATATTTTTCCGTACAAACTAGGGTTACTGCCACGTTACTTCATCACAATAATTACAATAATAACAATGATAAAAAACACACACACACACGCACTTCTAGCCAGTCTCGTATGGTTTTATTATGATATTCCAGTATTTACGCAAGACTTTAGCGAAACTGTAGCGATAAAAGGAAAATCATTGCAAACTTTATAAAACTTCATGAATGACTTTTATTGCTGTTTACTTTTATAAAAACTTATCGATATAAGTCATGAGTAATTTCACAGCACAGGTTCACAGTTTGCAACCGCAAAAATGTTCGCTTACTAATGCGCTATGCATATGACTTCTTTGATTATAGCAAAACTATCACTAAACCACTTGTGTTTTATCACAGTAATTCACAGTATGATTTTGGAATGATTTGGGTGAGAATTACAGTAATCCTTTTACTTTCTGGATAACCACTATTTGGTTACACCACTGTTCGTACATCGTAGGCTGATGGCCGAATCCCCCTCCCCCCTTCTTAAAAAAAAAAAAAAAAAAAAAAAAAAAAAAAAAAAAAAGCGTGTCAATTTGAATTTCCTGCGCGTGGCGACCAGCTGTGTTATCGCACTGCCCGCCTCTGTCCGCTCTCCTCTCACTTCCCGCTCAGCTGACGGCTCGTGAAGACGCTCTCATACGCTCTCGTCATGGCTGCTCACGTGGTTGCTTTTGTGGTGATTCCCTACCTCCTGCAGGGCTTGCTGCTCCTCTGCACCTTTTTCATCGTGTGTGATGATGGCCCCGCCCCATCAGAAGAGGAAGAGAGTGGTGTTGACTCTGGAGATGAAACGGGAGATATTGGAGAATGATGCGGGATGGTCAATGTCACGCATCCTACGTGAATTCAACCTCCCTCGCTCCACTTTGTTTGATATCAAGAGGTCCCGAGACAAACTCCACCAGTACACGGCTGACTTCGCTTCGAAAACCAGATGGAACGTGTACACGGCTGACTTCGCTACGAAAACCAGATGGAACGTGGAGAGGAAGATGATGTTTACTTCCAAGTATGCAGACATCGACTGTTCAACGCTCATCTGGTATTAACAACAACGTGCTGCTTGTGTGTTGGTACATGAAATGGAGCTGAAAGCTGCTGCCGAGAAGTCTGCAAGGTTACACAACACCTCAGACTTCAAGGCATCTGAAGGTTGGCTCTTCGCATTCCGGTTACGGCACGAACTTACCAATCGTAAGGCCCGTGGCGAAGCTCTGGATGCCAACGATGAGGGAATAGAATAGTGTCAGCAGAAGGTGAAGGATTTTATCGACAGGGAGGGCCTCACTCTCAGTCAAGTCCACAACACTGACGAAACTGGACTATTCTATCGCTCAGTGCCCACAAACACTCTTGCTGAGGAGACTGAGAAGCGTATACCTGGCCGCAAGCTCTCCAAGCAACGGGTGTCTGCTTAGTGCTGCACCAATGCTAACGGCATGCACCGCCTCAAGCCCGATATTGTTAGCCGTGCAAAGCAGCCTCTGTGCCTTCATGGGCTAATGGATGTCCTACTGTTATGTGGTATCAATCTCTGAAAGCTTGGTTCACAGCCAAGATCTTCAAAGATTGGTTTCACCTACACTTTGTGAAGGAGGTCATTCATTATCAGACGGACACTAAAAATCCCACGTGACCAGGTAAAGGCCCTCCTGATTCTAGACAATGCACCTACGCATCCATCTGAGGAGGAGTTGGTGGCTGAGAATGGCTACATTAGGTGCCTGTTTTTGCCACCCAATTTGACTGCTCCCATCCAACCAATGGACCAGGGAGTGACTGTGGCAACGAAGAGGCTGTACCAACGGAAGTTTTTGGACGAGGTGCTGGTTGTCTTAGAGGGCGAGGACGAGCACAGGGAAGGACGAGACACGCGAGGATATCGGACTTTGGAAAACCTTTGCCGCTACAACCTCAAGTCTGCCATCTACAACTGGGCCAGTGCATGGAAGGACGTCTCTGTCGAGACTCTATAAAGTGGTTGGTCTTGTCTGTTTCATGGAACTGACGTGGTGCACGACTTCCTAGGTTTCGAGGTGGATGACTTCCATGCAAGGCTTCGTGCGGGTGGAGACAATGTGGATGTGGACGAAGTGTGTGAGTGGTTGGATGATGATGAGGGCAATCCTGCGTATCAGATCATGTCTGATATCGAGATCGCATCTTCTGTTGCTGGTACGAGTACCCAGCAAGAAGATTCCGATGAGGACAGCATAAATGATGCGGAATCCTCTCAGCACATCACTACTCCAGCCATCCCCAAGCTGAGCGCACTCCGGGAACACGTGGAGTTCGTCCTGGACTACCTAGAACACCCGGACTGCGACAGGGAGATGGGGCCCTTTGGACTTGTGGAGGAAGTGCGAGCTTTCAGGCAGCGTGTCATTAATCATCAGAATCGTCGTTGCTTGCATCAATCAACCTTTGACAGTAGTTTCAGGCCCATCACCCCCACCGTGCTCAGCTCTCGCTCCACACCAATGCCTCACAAAGACAGACCTTCAACCTCCGAGCCACAGCCCAGCACAGCGGCCATGGTGGAGTCACCACTGGACGTGAGTTTGCGCCTATCCTCAGAGTCCTCTGCAGTGGGCAGCCCATAACCACATCCCTCCGACGAGCCCCTAGGCCGCCTCCAGCAGCTCCTCTCAGACTCTGACAGTGATTGAGCATCAAGGACTCGCCACCAGACCACACCGGAATTTACAGTGATGTGAAGTGATGTGATGCAAGGTACAGATAGTTATGGGAAGGGAAACGTTGTGGGAAGTGCTGGTGGGAAGTGCTAGTGAGAAGTGCTGGTGAGTGTGAAGTGCAGCGCAAGTGCCAAGGATTTAGTGAATTGCATCGGTAAATTCCTGGAGGTGCCTCAGGTGCACCTTCATACTGTTAGAGACTGGGAGGACGGAGCGGGTTATACCTCAGGACAGCGGCAGCCTTCTCATAAGTACCCTAACTTCATTAAAAATCCTTGTTTTGTTCTTCCCATTTCATTAATTTCAAGCATAGACTGTGTGAAAGGTGATTTCCATAATGATTTTCATGTCTAACCTTTTTTCAGCATGCTGTAAAGTGGTAAAAAATTCCCATAAATGAAAATCATGATTTCCTGTTATCAATTTATTTTTCATGCATTGTTACCTATAGTATTAAAGTGCAGAAGTTGTGAAAAAGGTGATTATCAGTGATTTCCATGTCCAATACTTACTTTCAGCATGCTGTAGAATGGTGAACACTTTTGCCATACCTAATTCTTAATCATAATTTTTCTGGTAACAATTTTATTTATTTGATGCTTTGTATCCCATATTTTAGTGCATAAGATGTGAGAAATTATGATTTTCATAGTGATTGCCACATCCAATACTTACTTACACTAAGCTGCCAACTCGTGAACACCTATACCTTACCTCAAAATCATCATTTTTGGGTTAAAATTCAATGAATTCATGCTTTGTGTTCATTATTTTAGTCCATACGATTGGAGAAAGGGTGATTTTCATAATGCTTTCCATGTCTGATACTAACTTTCAGCATGCTGTAGAATGGTGAACACTTTTGCCATACCTATCATCATTATTCTGGTAACAATTTATTTATTTGATGCTTTGTATCCCACATTTCTGTGCATAAGATGTGAGAAAGGGATTTTCATAGTGATTTCCATGTCCAATACTTACACAGTGCATGTCCAATATTTACACAGTGAATGTCCAATACTTACACAGTGCTGGCAACTTGTGAACACCAATGCCTTACTCACCTCTAAATCATCATTTTTTGGTTAAAATTCAAATAATTCATGCTTTGTGTCCACTATTTATGTGAAACAGGACTTAAATAAGTGCTATGCATGTCCAGTAGGAAGGTAGGTAGGTGGTTTTCTGACTTAGGTTAGGTTAGGGTCATGACTGACTGGAGCAGGAGCTTCAGGACCACTTTCTGGTCATGCCTTTGGCTCTACTACAACGGATAGTGGAGGGATTACTTCATATTATATACGAGAGAAAAAGAGAGAGACAGGGAGGGGGGAGAGACAGCAAACCAGTTTAGGCCAGCTCATTGAGGGCATGTGTACACGTGCTTGTGTATGTACGTACACTATTATTTAGTACTAGGGTAATATTGGTGTTTAAAAGTTTAACCCCTAAAGCTGGAGTCACTCATCCACCAAATGAATTTTTCCTCATAAGTTGTGTTTCAATTAGTGCAATATCAAAAAGCACGCACTCGCATATCCACCACATAGGCGCATTAATTGGGACCAAGGTGTGTCTATATATATATATATATATATATATATATATATACAGTAGGCGCGGAAAGTGCTGACGCCATCTTAAAAAAAGAAAACATTCTTGTGGTTAGCAAGGAGAAACAAATAAATTAACACTCACCATTAAATTTAGTATTTACTGGCATTCCCCTTCACCTTTATTATCTTCTTAAGGCATCTGGGGAGACTGATGGCGTAGATTTGCAGAACAGACGGACTAAAACTGCTCCATAGCTGCAGCCTCAAGTTTAGGCAAAGATGATGTGTCCATACTACGTAGCTGCAGCTTCATGTGCGCCCATAAATTCTCAATGGGATTGATATCTGGGCTGTTTCCGGGCCAATCTCGAATAAAGGGAACCTCACAGTCTGTTAGCCACTGTTTCACTGACTTTGCAACATGTGCAGGGGCAGAATCTTGCATAAATACTCTTGCCTTGGTTTTATCAAAAGAGTCACTTAAAACATCACATAAGAGCTCCAAATAATTGTTCTGGTTCACTTTTTCATTTGCAGGTAGAA
>JAGKTI010042833.1:0-10052 GCA_018397915.1 Birgus latro
AGACGAATAAATACATTAATGCAAAAGAAGCCATCACCGTCCAGGAATGGAAACCTGATTTTCAGTCACAGATCAGGAACCTCTTCCTCTCTGACAGGTAGGCTTATGTTTCCTCACCGTATGCTTATTAATTATGTACACACTCGTACTGAGAATACTACAGGTTTGTCTGTATATTATAGTGAGAAAAGTAGGACAAATACCCTTACATCATCATCATACTCGTTTGCAATTCAACATTATCATCACCATCATCATCATTATGATCATCACATGCAATTATTCACCATCATCACCACCACCACTCAGTAACCTTCCGGTGAATGACAGGTTTTTGCCAGCTTTCTCCACTTTGACCTACTTGTTGTTAGGATATGTTAGTGTGGCTGTGTTCCTGGCTGGCTGTGGAGGTTATTTGTGGGAGAGGAAGCCTTAGAACGAGGTAACTGTTATTGCAAAGTAGATGTGAGTGTGCAAAGGATTGGCGTGAGTTTTCGGAAAGTGCGTGTGAAGGTGCGTGTAAACGAAGTGCATTGTTGTCGAATGTGTGTGTGTGTGTGTGTGTGTGTGTGTGTGTGTGTGTGTGTGTGTACTTTTCACATTAACTGTTCATGTATGCGGGTTGAACGTAAGTAGCGCAAGTGTGTAATATGTGGATTCACAGTGTATATTACTCAAGTTTAGGGGTGTGAGTGGGTGACTGTGTGTGTGTGTGTGTGTGTGTGTGTGTGTGTGTGTGTGTGTGTGTGTACTTTTCACATTAACTGTGCTTGTATGCGGGTTTATCGTAAGTAGCGCAAGTGTGTAATATGTGGATTCACAGTGTATATTACTCAAGTTTGGGGGTGTAAGTGGGTGAGTGCTGGGACTTAGGGGAAAAAATGAGTGTGTGAAGAAAGCAGAAGATATTGTAGGCAACTCTGTTAATTGCTGCAGCAGTTAAATGGACATGAGAGAGAGAGAGAGAGAGAGAGAGAGAGAGAGAGAGAGAGAGAGAGAATAATCTATGAAAAATAGTAAAACATAAAACGAAGCAAAAATGGCATAAAGAAAGATAATAGAAGCCGCACCTCGGGGAGTGGTTTCGATCCCGGGTTTCACTAACCACACCCAGTTATCTACCAGTGTTGGCTGCTGTGGCTTCTGTCCGTCATATGTAAGGAAAATCCATCTATCTGTCTTTCTGTATATCACTTCATGTAGTTCATCAATTTACTAACCATTTTTTTGTCGAGAATCTTACCAGTGAATTTGTTAATCTTTCTGTTTTCTACATGTCTGTCTGTCCATCCAGTCATCTATCAGTCTGCTTCAGGATATATCTGCGTCAAATTTGCCTATCCATCTTTCTTTCTTGCTGACTGTCTTTTACTTCTCAACCTGTCTACCATTCTTACGATGTTTCTGCCTGTCTACTGGTCTTGTATGTGTATCCCTCTTTTTTTTTTCTATCATACTGTCTACCTACCTGTTTTTTTTCTGTAACTATCTATCTATCAATCTACTTACATGCTTGAGTAACTATTTGTCTGTCCATCTGTCGTCCAAAGTGGGCACAACATCACTATTCCATCCATCAGTAAAGTCTTGACAAACCGATACGATAACATTTCCATGATCGCAACTTTACTTCTTTATTCCACTATCGCCAGAAGATTTAATTCAGCAGAGCGAGTCATAACAGCTTGAGAGAGGTAATAACGCCATTAACTTTTTCACGATGCTGCTTGGTGATCCTCTTGACTTTTTGCTACCAGCTTCAACTGGAGGGTTTAGAGGGTGGGGTAGAGCCTTCTTTATTAACCTAATCACATTGCACTAGTTTAGTTACCATTGTAGGAGCTGTCTAGCATGAGCCAACTGGCCTACTGCAGTTATCCTCTCTTTTTAGGATATTATGTTCTGTGTTGCTTCTGCTAATGATTATGATGATAATGATTGTGGTGCTACTAATGATGATGATGACTGATGAGGATGATAATGATAATGATGATGATGATGATAACGGTGATCACGATAATAATACTGTAGATAATGATGACGATGATGAAGATAACGGTGACGATGTTGACATGTGGAGAAGGAGGAGCAGGAGGAGGAGAAGAAGAAGGAGGATTGACGAAGATGATTATGCTGATGATTATCATTACCGATGATGATGATGATGATGCACCAAGCATTAGATTACAGTTATCCACCACTGTTGAGATATAAATGTGTCCATTATAAGTAATGAAAATATAATTGTTACAATCATAAAGTTGGTATTATACTGCACAGACACGAGAGAGAGAGAGAGAGAGAGAGAGAGAGAGAGAGAGAGAGAGAGAGAGAGAGAGAGAGAGAGAGAGAGAGACTACTAAACAATGAAAAAAAATAAATCATAAAGTAAATCTCTTGTAGCATGAAATAGAAAATAGAAGCCTTCGACTCCGCACTGGTTTCGATCCGGGTCTCACTAACCAGACCCAGTTATCTACCAGTGCTGGCTGCTGTGGCTTCTGTCTGTTGTATGTAGGAAAAATATATCAATGTATCTGCCTCAGTCTATCTATCAATCTGTCTATCAATTTATCTATATCTGTTTGTCTGTCTACTTATCAGCCTGTATCTACCATCTGTCTATTGATCTGTCTGACTGTCTGCTTGTCTGTCTGACGGATATTTTGGCTATCGTTCTTTTAGCCTTACGATTCTCTATCTATCTGTCTCTCTCCTCGCCATTACTGTACCTACATTTCGGTGAATATTTCATTATTTTTTTTCTGCCTAACACTCAATAAATCTGTTTTCATCGATCAGTTTATGCTTTTCTAATCTATTCTATAAATCAGTCTGCCTCTTATCAGACTCTACGTATATACCATGTTCTCTTTCTCTCAGTCTATATATTACCCGACGTCCAGTGCCAGAGTTCCACCATGCTGGCCACCATAAAACACCTCTAAGCCTCCCAGTGGCCACTCATGACTACTCCATCATCAGCATAGTCATTATAATTATTATCGTCACCTCTATTTCTATTTCTATCACCATTCCATTCATCATCATCATCAACATATCATCATCATCACCTTGACCGTAATCCCCAGTAATATGTGGGATGTGTTTCAAACCTGGTAATTACAGCAATGCATGATATTAAGAAAATAATGGTGAGTTAGTGACGACAATAAAATTAACCCCTTCAATCCGAAAACACATTTTTGTTATTGTTTCTCCTACCAGACGATTTTATTCGGTATAGGAAAACAGCCAACTAGTGACGCGGGTTTATGGACGGGCAAAGCAAACCCGTGTAGTTCGTAAATTCTCATCTGAGCTGAAGAAAATCGTCTGGAGATAACAAGAATAATATCGAGAGAGAGAGAGAGAGAGAGAGAGAGAGAGAGAGAGAGAGAGAGAGCAAAAATTGCTTATGAAAAATAGTCAATCACATATTAGGAACTCAAATAACTTAAACGGCAGATAAAGGAAAATAGAAGCCGCATCCCTGTGTATGGTTTCGATGCCGGGTCTCACTAACCAGACCCAGTTATCTACCACTGCTGGCTGTTGTGGCTTCTGCCTGCCAACCTGCCTTCCAACCTGCTTGCCTACCTACCTACCTGCCTACTTATTTCCACATCCATATCTGTCTATTACTTCAAACAAAACCATCAGTCATACAGCCAAGTTATTAGTCCGGCATTTTATCATCAACCTATATGTTTTTCTGTCAACTTCTTTTGCTAAACATTTTTCCGTCTGTGTGTGTGTGTGTGTGTGTGTGTGTGTGTGTGTGTGTGTGTGTGTCTGTCTCTCTGCCTCTGTCTGTATCTCTGTGTTTCTGTGTTTCTGTCTGTGTGTGTGTGTCTGTCTGTCTGTCAGTCTGTCTGTCTGTCAGTCTGTCTGTCTCTCTGCTTCTCTGTCTGTATCTCTGTGTTTCTGTGTCTGTGTCTCGGTCACTGTCTTTGTCTGCCTCTCTGCTTGTCTGTCTGTCTCTCTGTCTTTCTGTCTCTCTCTGTCTGTCTTTCTGCCTGTCTGTCTGTCTGTCTCTCTCTGGGTTTCTGTCAGTTCTTAGTATGTTATCCATCTCTCATTATGTTCGTTTGATTATTTTCAATCTATTTTTGTTTATACCTTCCTACCTTTACACTTGCCATTCTATCTGTCTATCCATCAACCTGTCTGTCTGTCTGTCTGTCTGTTTTCCCTTTCAGAGTGGCCACAAGATCACCACTCCTTCCACACGTAAAGTCTTTGTAAATTGATAAGAATAACTTACTCTTTCAAGGTTAGAACCAATCCAGTATTTTATTCCAGCCATCGACAGACGATTTTATTCAGTTGAGAGTGAGCCACAGTAGCCAGAGAGAGTTAATACTGTCACCATTAACCCTCTCATGACGGTGAAGCTTTAGTATTCCATTCCACCTAATGTCTGGCGATTTTATTCAGCTGAGAGGCAATCATAGGACACTAACATTGTTAAAAGTAAATCTATTAATAGAATGTATAGGATGGAGAGATGTGGGAAAGCAGTGACAGACTAAATATGGGAACAGCTTGGTGGAAGAGAGAGAGAGAGAGAGAGAGAGGGGGGGGGTTGTGTGTTGTTCATACTGTACATAATAAACTCACAACAAAAACAATACGGTAATAACTAAGCTGCAACATCTTAAACAAACTAACACACATTATTTTTACAGACAGCCGAGAAATTTATGAAAATAGTAGACGAATAAAAACATTAAGGCAAACACGGTCCAGGAATCGAATCCTGGTTTTCAGTCACAGATCATGACCCTTTTCCTCTCTGGCAGGTAGGCTTCTGTTTCCTCTACGTATGCTTATCAATAATATATACCTATTCGTATTGAGAATGCAACAGGGTTTCCTGTATAATATAGTGAGAAAAGTAGGACACATATCCTTAAATCATCATCATACTCGTTTGCAAATCAACATTATCATCACCTGCCACCATGATCATCATATGTAATTATTCACCATCATCACCACCACCCAGTAACCTTCCACTGCATGACAGATTTTTGCCAGCTTTCTCCACTTTGACCTACTTGTTGTTAGGATATGTTAGTGTGGCTGTGTTCTTTGCTGGCTGTGGAGGTTATTTGTGGGAGAGGAAGCATTAGAACGAGGTAACTGTTATTACAAAGTAGATGTGAGTGTGCGTAGGACTGACATGAATTCTCGAAAAGTGCGTGTGGAGATGAGTGTGGACGAAGTGCATTGTTCTCGAATGTGTGTGTGTGTGTGTATACTTTTCAGTAACCTCATTAACTGTGCATGTATGCGGGTTGAGTGTTAGTAGAGCTAGTGTGTAATATGTGGATTCACAGTGTATATTACTCAAGTCTGGGGGTGTAAGTGTGTGAGTGCTGGGAATTAAGAGAATAAATGAGTGGGTGAAGAAAGCAGAAGACATTGTAAGCAACTCTATTAATTGCTGCAGCAGTTAAATGGACATGAGAGAGAGNAATATTAAAAAAAAAAAAAGATTTGTCTGTGAATTAAGTAGAAGACATCATAGGTAGTGGCTGGGTAAGGCGGTGGCTCAATAGGTAAAGAGGTGGCCTGCAATACTACACGACCCAGGTTCAAATCCTCGCTCCACGGAACAGTTTAATGATTTGAATTTCATAACAACATACTTTACTGACCTACCAGAAGACCCGCCGACACTTCGTAATAATACCTTCTTTAATACCAATACACCAGTCCTCCATGAGACAGGCAGGCTTGGAGTAATTGCATTGCTTTGGGTCAATTACAGTTAGAATTACTTATCACATTTACAATTACCAGAAAAGGAAAAATGTTAATTACATCTACTTAGTTTCCATATTTCCAAATTACAATTACAATTACAGCAAAGCTAGTGTTCAGTTTCATATTTAAATTACTTTTTTCACAGTATAAACTTCCATGTAAATGATTACTTTATAGCCTATCCTCTCTCTCTCTCTCTCTCTCTCTCTCTCTCTCTCTCTCTCTCTCTCATTTCCGTATATCAAAGTAATATTTGTAAATTTGTATGATGTAATTTTAAGTCATCCTGTCCAGCCCCGGGCTCCTACGCTCCACATAGGGCAACGTAGGATTGGATGATGGATGGATGGATGGATGGAATGCTTCTAGACAATTACTTGTAAACTGCAAGTACAATTACCAAAAAATGTGTAATTAATTACATTTCAATTAAATTACAATTGCAATTACTCCAAGCCTAGAGAGAGCCCTAGCATGTATTCAATATGGACGATGGGTGTTGGCGCCGAAGTGGTGACAAGTAGAGGTGTATGGTATGTAGGAGGACTACTGGGCCTTGGGAGCAGGCTGTGCAGCCTATGCCGAGAGTCGGACAGATAAAGAAAAAAAAATGCTACAGCAGCTAACGGGACATGAAAGAGAGAGAGAGTGAGAGAGAGAGAGAGAGAGAGAGAGAGAGAGAGAGAGAGAGAGAGAGAGAGAGAGAGAGAGAGAGAGAGAGATCTAAAAGCTTATGAAAAATAGCCAATCACAAATTAGGAACTCAAATAACAAAACGGCATAAAAAATAGAAGCCGGCCCATTTTTCATGGTTCCGATCCCAGGTCTCACTAATCAGACCCAGTTATCTACCAGTGCTGGCTGATGTGGCTTCTGTCCGTCGCATGTAAGGAAAATCTATCTATGTGCCTTTCTGAATATCACTTTATGTAGTTCATCAGTTTACCAACCACTTTAAATTGTCTGGCATCTTACTAATCAAACTGTTAATCATTCTGTTTTACTATCTGTCTTTCTGTCCATCCATTCATCTATCTTTCTGCCTCAGTATAAATCTGCTTCCAATTTATCTTCCAGTCCTACTTTCTTGCTGACTGTCTTTTACTTGTCTACCTATATACCTGCCTCTCGATATTTCTGTCTGTTTAGTGGTCCTGTATGTTTATCACTCTATATATTTTTTNAAAGAGAGAGAGAGAGAGAGAGAGAGAGAGAGATCTAAAAGCTTATGAAAAATAGCCAATCACAAATTAGGAACTCAAATAACAAAACGGGATAAAAAATAGAAGCCGGCCCATTTTTCATGGTTCCGATCCCAGGTCTCACTAATCAGACCCAGTAATCTACCAGTGCTGGCTGATGTGGCTTCTGTCCGTCGCATGTAAGGAAAATCTATCTATGTGCCTTTCTGAATATCACTTTATGTAGTTCATCAGTTTACCAACCACTTTAAATTGTGTGGTATCTTACTAATCAAACTGTTAATCATTCTGTTTTACTATCTGTCTTTCTGTCCATCCATTCATCTATGTTTCTGCCTCAGTATAAATCTGCTTCCAATTTATCTTCCAGTCCTACTTTCTTGCTGACTGTCTTTTACTTGTCTACCTATATACCTGCCTCTCGATATTTCTGTCTGTTTACTGGTCCTGTATGTTTATCACTCTATATATTTTTTCTATCTACCTATCTGTCTCTGTAACTATCTATCTATCTATCTGCTTACCTGCTTGAGTAACTATTTGTCTGTACGTCTGTCATCCAAAGTGGGCACAACATCATTATTCCATCCATCAGTAAAGTCTTGACAAACCGATACGAATAATAACACTCTCATGATCACAAGTCTAATATTTTATTCCCGCTATCGCCAGAAGATTTAATTCAGCAGAGCGAGTCATAACAGCTTGAGAGAGGTAATAACGCCATTAACTTTTCAGGATCAGGATAACTCTAGCGTTGTACTGCAGCTAAAACCAGACTATTTTAATCATCAAAGAACAAGTGCAAGTGGCTGAGAGTGTCAATAAATGAAGTCAGTGAAGCACTAACACAGTAATGAAATATACTGTAAACACTCTCAGGCTCGTATAATTCACTCAGTTCTGTCAAACCAGCTGCCGTTACCTGCAATAATGTAATAGAGTTGTCCCAGTGGTGACAGGGTTAATGGTGCCAGTGAGAGAAATATCTATGGCTCCTATAACTCACTCTCACCTGTATATAGTCATCTGGTGTCAGCTGGAATTGAATACTACAGTTGCGCGCCCGATGAGAGAGTTAATGACTTAATATTTACACGCTTCAGCTCCTACGGTTTACTCTCAACTGAATGAAATCGTCTGGCGTTACCTGGAATATACATATCGATTATGTTCTCTTTCTCTCAGACTGTTACCTGACGTCCAGTGCCATAGCTCAATCATGCTGGCCACTCGAAAATGCATTTAAGCTTCCCAATGGCCAGTCATAACTACGCCATCATCATCATTATCATCATCATCATCATCATCATCATCACCTTGACGTGATCCCCAGTAACATGTGGGATGTGTTAGTAAACCTGGTAGTTACATCAATGCATAAAATTATGAAAATAATTGTGAGAAAATGACAACAATAAAATTAACTCCTTCAGTCTGAGAACACATTTTTATTCTTGCTCCTGCCAGACGATTTTATTCGGTATAGGAAAACAGCCAACTAGTGAAGCGGGTTTAATGGCGGCCAAAGCAAACCCGTGTAGTTCGTAAATTCTCATCTGAGCTGAAGAAAATCGTCTGGATATAGCAAGAACAATATGGAGAAATAGAGAGAGAGAGAGAGAGAGAGAGAGAGAGAGAGAGAGAGAGAGAGAGAGAGAGAGAGAGAGAGAGAGAGAAATAAGTCTATAAAAATATAGTAAGACATGAAAAGAACTCATAAAGCAAAAACGGCATAAAAAAGAAAATGGAAACCGATCCCCTGCTTGTGGTTTCGATCCCGAGTCTCACTAACCAGACCCAGTTATCCACCAGTGTTGGCTGCTGTGGCTTCTGTCCGTCGTAAGGAAAATATATCTGTCTGTCTTTCTGTACATCTCTCCATATAGTTCATCAATTTACTAACCAGTTTATTAGTCTGGCAGCTTACTAATCAAACTGTTAATTATTCTGTTTTACTATCTATCTCTCTGTCCATCATTCATCTATCTGTCTGCCTCAGTATACATCTGCTTCCAGTTTATCTTTCCAACCGTCTTTCTTGCTGACTGTTGTTTACTTGCCTATCTGTTTACCTGTCTTTCGACATTTTTTTTTTGTCTCTTCGTCTAGTATGTTTATCCCTCTATATATTTTTTCCGTCTTGATGTATACGTACCTATCTATATCTATCTATCTGCTTACCTGCTTGAGTAACTATTTGTCTGTCCATCTGTCACTCAAAGTGGGCACAACATCATTATTCCATCCATCAGTAAAGTCTTGACAAACCGATACGAATAATAACACTCTCATGATCACAACTCTACTATTTTATTCCCGCTATCGCCAGAAGATTTAATTCAGCAGAGCGAGTCATAACAGCTTGAGAGAGGTAATAACGCCATTAACTTTTTCACGATCAGGATAACTCTAGCTTTGTACTGCAACTAACACCAGGTGATTTTATTCATCAACGAGCAAGTATCAAAGGCTGAGAGTGTCAATATATGAAGTCAGTGAAGCACTAACACAGTAATGAAATATACTGTAAACAATTTCAGGCTCGTATGATTCACTCAGTTCAGTCAAACTGGCTACCTTTACCTGCAATAATGTAATAGAGTTGTCCCCACCGTGACAGGGTAATGGTGCCAGTGAGAAAAAAATATCTGTGGCTCCCATAGCTCACTCTCAGCTGACTATAATCATCTGGTGTCAGCTGGAATAGAATACTAGAGTTGTTCGCACGATGAGGGGGTCAGGGACTAATATTTATAGGTTCAAGCTCCTGGGGCTTAGTCACAGCCTAATAAAATCGTCTGGCGTTACCTGGAATAAAATCATTGAGTTATTTCATCCATGAGAGGGTTAACTTATAAGTAAAGCCAATATTATTCAGGAATGGGGATCGATATCTGGTTCTCAGTCAGGGTTCCGGTTCCTGCGCCCTTCAGTACGATAGCGTTGTTTTAATTTTATTCTTGCTATTACCAGAGGATTTTATTCAAGGATTTCATTGGAGTGGAGTAGTGAAGGAGTTGATTAAGGCCGTATCTAACTCCTCCAGCTGGAAATGTCTCTCCTCAGCTGCAT
>JAGKTI010042834.1:0-10052 GCA_018397915.1 Birgus latro
AGGACTGGAGAAGGGGAAACTGGAGACAATTTCTACGATTCTACATGAAAAAGAAAAGGCTCATCACGATCGTCAAAGAAGAAAGCATCGTGTGAGTGGAATCTGGAGTCTAGAGGCGCGACCAATGACCCGAGCAGGTACCAAGCTCCTAGCTTGCAGTCCCTACCCTAACCAAGAGGGGATGGCAACACTGTGTGGGAGAGCAGAATCGCCCAGAACAATGCTGGGCCACCAGGCACTAACCGAGAGTCCCTCTGCAAAGCAACAGCACCCCAGATCCACAGCTACAGTTCAGCTGTAGCTCTGCTTCCCCTCCACAGATTTCCACACTCTGGAGGGATGCCGAACCACCATGGTCCCCACTATTGGCCAGACCAACAGTCCATTGGCACACCCTAATCCTTCCTGTTGCAACATGGATGAGAATTTCAACAAACGTGAAAAATTCTACTCAAGTTAATGCCAAAGATAGAATATAGATAGGCTAAGAGAAAAAGGAAGGAGGACGCAACAGCAGAAAAAAAGGACCTTCAAAATTCGTTGAGGTAGCGACGGGGACATAAGTATAGGGGAGGGGGCAGTAACAGAGTGGACAGACGCAAAATGTGGCATCCACTCAGGAACCAAACCTCCACACATTACCCTAGAGTCCGTTAAGGTACCCTGCAAGAGTTCTACATATCAAGTCCCGGTTGACGTCTTTGAAGTCCCCCCCCCCATGATGACAAAGAAAGGAAAGGGAGGAGAGGAATGTGTGGAGAGAGAAGAATAGATTGGATAAGGATTCATGTGAGTTGTGAAAGATGCGGAGTAAGGGAATCTGTGGACACAGTGTTGAAGAGTGTACATATATGGTATGGCCATGTGGAGAGCATGGGTGTGAACTGAATGGCGAAAAGGGCAATTCTGAACGAATTTGAAGGTGGGAGGTGATGTGTTAAGCCTAAAAGAAAGCAGATAGACATGATAAGTGAATGTCTGAGAAAGAAAGATATAGGAGCTAACAAGGCTAGGAAGCTGACAAGTAATCGAGCTGGCTGGACAAATTTTGTACAGAGAAGTGTACAGTCAGGGCTGGGAACGCCTTTTTAACCTGGCAGTCATTGCATTGACTCCGTCAGATAGGTGAGTGTGAAACTACATGCAGAATGTTTTTCTGACTTATCTGATGTAGCCAAGCTTCTAAGGGCCTGAGTGGTAAGTGAGTGGAAATATGGCTTATTCAACTGGGCAAACGTTGGGTAGTATCTCACCTTCATGTTTTTTCTAGCTCTCTAGACACTTCCTCACCCCACTCTGGGGTGGGAAAGAAGTCTGGATGATCGTGATCATCATCATGATTCCTGACGATGATTGGCAGTAATTACGATGAATAACGATGGTGGTTATGATGGCGATTATGGATGAATGATGACTGATGGATGATGATGATGACAACGAGAGTGGCGGCGGCGACAGCGATGATGACGACGACGATGATGATGATGAAAGAGTTTACCTAGCTAGGCTTAAATCTGGACACCACCCAGCCCTACTAAGCTACCAGCTTATATATGGATTGGGTGGAGTCACAGATGAACACATTTCCCACTTGTAGATTAGGCCCACATGACACAACACACATTATACAACGATGCAAACATTACATCAACAGTGTAGAAAACTTGAGACAAACTCCATAAGGGCGGTTGCTTATCTGTGGTTGACATGTCTGTTCGATCAGACAAACCGGGGTTATGCAACAACACCATACCTGACACAATAATCTACCAGTGTTCACTTTTATCTTTCCACTCCACCATCTTGAAATACACGCTACCACCACAGTTCACCATCACCACAGTACATATACAGCACCCAAAGCAAAGGGACTAGGGAAGTTAGAAGACTGGGAAAAGTGAACAGTTTTTGTGAAAGATGGTGAAGGGACAAGGGAACATGAATGCAAGTTGAGGAAAACAGATGTTTAAAAAAAAAAATGTCTGGAACACTTTTGAGGGGATGGTGGACGCAAAGAACACCCATGTGCAAAAGCAGACAGGATAAATGTGGATATGAAGACAGGACGACATGATTCTAGCTCAAATTCCGTATATTACAACTAAGTATATACAGGTAACATCTCCAGTTCTTCAGAGAGGACCACTAATGCCAGCACCAATGAAAACAGCTATCATTATCCTGGATGCTGCTCATACTAAAAGATATCCTGGGGTAGATCTGTTCCACAGTGACAGCCTTGGGCGGGTTTGATACCTAAGAGGTGACTGGAGGTGTTTTAATCACGTAATGCCACCAGGGGAAGTAGAGCAGACATCTACCCTTAATGCATTAGACTACAGTTGCTTAATCTTGGGACCCAACATCCTGAGAGGGCTAAAAAGGAAGGAAGGAATAATGAAGAATTAGCATCAAGCCATAATATGGCTATATGACGCTAAGGTAGATGGGCACGGGGTAAATAATTATGTTAAATGTATGATATGAAGAGCTGTAAGAAAACTGCTAATACTGAAAATAGAAACAGTGGTAGAATCACCTAGGAAATCGGTAAGTTGTGGGGGCCGACGCAGTGAGGAAAGGAAAGGGAAACTTGCGAGACATTGTTGAAGTGTGGTTGGGCAATCAGTAAAAAGATGAAAAGTCATAGGACAGTTACAGTGTGAGCATATGGGCTAAGGGTCATGGCTCATCAAATGAGCATGAGATAAGCGGGTGTGATCCCATCGACGACTGGAGTGAGTTGATGTGTGCCAGGGAAGAACATAGGGTTTAACACTAAGAAGCTTGTTGTAAACCTGTTAGTTCAACGAGGATTGCCAACGATCACAGAAGAGACAGGTTGGAAGAGAAAAACAGTCAAAAGCAGGAGTGGGGCAGAGAGAGGACTTAGAGGAGATAGTAGCATGCCAGTGAGTCAGACTGTTCATTACCTGTAATCCCAATATGGCTAAGAACCCAGCAGAGGCGAATTGACTTTTTTTTTTTTTTTTTACAGAGGGGAGGAAGAGCCACTCCCGAATCTCGGTGATTACAGGATGAGAAAAAGGCGTGGTATGTAAGGAGGTGAGTGCACGAGAGGTTAGTTAGGAAGGTTCGAGCACACGGTATAGACGGCAATATCTTAAAATGGATAGAATCCTGGCTGAAAGGACGAAAGCAGAGAGTATTAATAAATGGAACTAAGTCGGATTGGGGATTAGTAACTAGCGGTGTACCACAGGGTTCAGTACTCGGTCCCTTATTATTTGTTATATATATAAATGATCTAGACTTAGGAATCACTAGCAGTATCAGCAAATTTGCCGACGATACAAAAATAGGGCGTATCATTAACTCGACTGACGATTGCCATAACTTACAAAATGACCTCGATATATTATCCAGATGGTCTAAAACTTGGCAAATGGAATTTAACGTTGAAAAATGTAAAGTACTTAACGTAGGCAAGACCATTGGAGATACTAAATACAGCTTAGATAACAAAGAAATTAGTAAATCGGAATGCGAGAGAGATCTAGGAGTCATGGTTAGTAACGACCTCAAACCAAGGCAACAGTCTATTAATGCGAGAAATAAAGCAAATAGGGTCCTAGGATTTATTTCGAGAAGCGTGAGCAATAGGTCATCAAAAGTAATACCGCAACTTTATCTAGCATTAGTAAGGCCACATTTAGACTACGCAGAACAATTTTGGTGTCCTTACTAAAATAGAATGGATATTAACTCGTTAGAAAATGTACAGAGAAGAATGACAAAAATGATACATGATATTCGAAATCTGTCATACTAAGACAGACTGAAAAGACTAAATCTGCACTCATTAGAGAGACTTAGAGTAAGGGGAGACTTAATTGAGGTGTTTAAGTGGATGAAGGGTATAAACAAGGGAGATATTAGCAAGGTACTTAAAGTGAGCAAACATGATAGAACTAGAAGTTATGGTTTCAAACTAGAAAAATTCCGTTTCAGTAAGGAAATAGGTAGAAATTGGTTTGGTAATAGAGTAGTAGATGAATGGAATAAGCTTCCTAGTAAAGTAGTTGCTGCCCCTTCCATTGTGAGTTTCAAGCATAGGCTAGATAAGCATATGACAAATAAGGGGTGGGTATAGAAAAAGAAAAAGAAAAAATCTTATAATCAATACTAATTCATACTTTTTCCTTTTCAGGTTACACTATGATAGTCTCTGTTCTCCTTTCACACTTTCCTATAAAATGTCCACGCCAGTTTTTCTATGCTGCGTGGTGTTCTTTCTGACTTTTTCCTACCGGCTTCGGCTGGAGGGTTTGGAGGGCGGGGGGTAGCCTTCTTCTTTGCTGTCCTTATCTCATCCTAGTAGTTCAGTTACTCTTCTAGGAGCTGCCTAGCACGGGCCGACCGGCCTACTGCAGTTATCCTCTCTTCTTATGTTCTTATGTTCTCACTGACAGAATCGGAGAAGATAACAAAGGTGGAAGAAGAGAACCTAAGAAGAGAGTTCAAAGCAAAATGAATAGCATACAGTACTGCAATAAGGATACTTGCAATGAAGGGGAGTGTACTTTGGAAGGAGTCAGGGAACACAACAGCAAACCCAACATCATGACAAAATTCGGAGCCGTCAGTGAAGATATTCGTGGAAAAAATGACAAGACAAGTTCGAGAAAACGGGAGCGAAAGATATCTGGGGGAAGAAGAGTCTTAGAACAAGAGGGAAAAGTATGGTAGACCACAGCAGGAGGCAAAAGTCAACGTGGGAAGGAAACTAGACGTAGTGGAAGAACAGGAGGAGAGGTAAAATCAATGGAAGAATGGAGAGTACCCGAAGGGGGAATGGCAGAAAGAGATGGGATACCGAGTGAAAAAAGCATTGGAGAAAGCTAGGAGGATGGAGTAACATTTGTAGGTATCTGAAGGAGACGTGTATAGGACCTGATAGTGATAAGAGAACAATGATAAGAGAAGGAGGAAATGCCTGATTCAGCACAGAGACTTGTTGTGGATATCGACTGAAAAGCACCAACAGCAAAACGGAGACCTGTATGATGAACAAAATCTAGTTTTGAATGTGAATGGAGGCAGAATAGACTTGGCAACCATAATCGAGTTTGGAAATAATAAAGACAGAGTGAAGACGAAGTGTGCCACGATCAGCATCCCATGAAAGGTGAGACAGTGTTTGTAGCAAACGAAGACGATGAAGAGTGGAAGACTTGAGGGAAGGAATATGAGCTTTCCAATTTAACCGAGAGTCAAATGTGAGGCTAAGAAATGTGGTAGAGGATTGGTAGGGATGAGGAATATAAGTACAGAGGAGGCTGTGGTATCATTCACGAACGAGTAAATGTTACTGCACAGGACTTTGAGATAAAAAAACGAAAACCATGAGTATTAGCCACTGAGTTCTATAATACAAGGTCTAGTGAGATCTCTCACTAGACCTTGCTATAAGATGGAGTGACTTTCTCATGGGTAGCACACTGTAACTTATGTAGCCGCCGCGTAGCGGCAGCCATGTTACACCACGCCTGATGCCCGCGTTTTTGTAATGAGCTGCTCTGGGTTTTTGAGAGCAGCTGATGACAGTGGCGTAACTAGGGTCGGGGGGAACCGAGGGAGGGCACGTGCCCCGGGCGCCGACCTTGGGGGGCGCCAAGATGAGCCTTGTGAAAAATTTTACTAGGCGTCCAGGGTAGCTGTAAAAAAAAAAAAAAATGTTTAATATTATGTATCAATATCAGACAATTAAAAATGCAAGTCGGTAAAGTCGCAACAACAACTATAACAACTACACCATAGTGTAATCAACCCCAACTTGTGTTACATAAAATTTTGCAGAAAAGCTGTCGTAATGCGAGGTGCAGTACTTTCAATAGTACATAATTTTTTACTAATATTGCGCGCGCGCGCGCGCACAGCAAAATGTCTCCCTTCCCTGTCTCTCTCACTCCCTCTTACTCCACTGCCAGCCTGATGAACAGTGTACCGAAGGACAGATGATTATTAATGACACCCATGACTATACAGATAGATATTTGGCAAACAAATACGTGTTTTAGGACATAAAATGCTATATAATCCTATCATTCTGTTGAAAAAGTAGGGATGCTAACCCTTATACTCCGTCTGCCATGATCATGGTGTCCCTGACAGAGTGACAGACTCTGTGAGAATGGGAAGTTTGTTTTGGTTGAGGCTAGACGACATACATCGAGGTTTATGATTAGCCCATTTTTTACCATTTTCTATTGCTATCCAATCACATCCCAGCTTTTATTATAGAGTCATCTCCCCCCCTGGGGATAGGGGGGTTTCAAGAATACTCCCCCAGTATCCCTGCTTGTCGTATGAGGCGACTAGAAGGGATGGTGAGTGCCCCACCCCGTAAAAAGAACTAACTAAACAAGCGAATAAAGCGCCTCGGACCAGGACGGACCATACATTGATGATTACGGAACGGACAAAGGACATCCTGAGGGTGGGGACGTGGAATGTAAGAGAAGTGAATGATGAAGTGAAAGAGAGAGAGATTGTTCACGTGCTTGAGGAGGCAAGAGTGGATGGATGTGGATTGACTGAAACTAAACGGAAAGGTGAAAGGGTGAGAGAATGGGAATACGGTTTAGGAATATGTGCGGGAGTCAATGAGAATGAGAGGGCAAGAGAGGGAGTATGTTTGATGATAAGCAAGAAGTGGAAGGAGAATATAAGAGAGTATGGAACAGTGGGTGCAAGGATTGTATGGGTGGGAAAGGATGAAAGTAGGAATACAAGCTTGGGCGATTATGTGTATGCGCCGACAGAGGACCGAGTGGCAAGAGTGAAAGATGAGTTTTGGGCAAGTGTAGAAGCATGTATGGACAAGTCTGGGAGGAGCGAGAGAGTGTTTTTGACTGGAGACATGAATGGTAAAGTTGGGAATGTACGAGTGGATGGAGTGGTTGGTCAGTGGGGTGTGCCAGCTGAGATGGATGGGAATGGTAGTGCCCTGGTGGACATCTGTGCTGGTAAGGGGTTGGCAATAGCCAACACCTACTTTCGGCACAAGATGATCCACAGGTATACATGGAGAGTCTTCAGGAGGATGGATGGTGAACTTGTAGAACGGAAGGCAATGATAGATTACGTTTTGTGGATGAGCAAATGAGAAGACAACTGTTGGATGCAAGAGTGTGGAGAGGGTGGGAGAGTGGAATCTCTGACCATCACTCAGTGATGGCCAAGGTGAGGCTGCAAAGAAAGTGGGTGAAGAGACCAAGGGGAAGACAGGAGGAAGTAGCTCCTGTGAGAAGAGTGGAGAAGTTACAAGGTAGTGAGAAAATGGCAGAGTATAAGAGAATAGTGGAAGAAAGATTGGGAAGGTATGAGTTAGAGCAGGTGGAAGGGGTGAAAGATGTATGTAAGATTTTCACGGGAGATAGGCGCAGCGTGTGAGGAGGTTTGTGGAGTGAGGAGGAGATGCAGGGGTGTGCAAGGGACAGCATGGTGGAATGATGAGGTGAAACGAGCTGTGGAACAAATGAAGGCATATAGTGAATGGCTAGCGAGCAGAGGTAGGGGAGAAGATGAGAGAGAGAAGAGAGAGGTATATGTGAGCTGGAGAAAAGAGGTGAAGAGACTGGTGAAGGAGAGTAAAAAGAAAGTGGATGAGGAGTTTGGGAGGAATCTGAGTGTAAAATGGAGGGAGAGTAAGAAATTGTTTTGGAAAGAGGTAAAGAAAGTAAGACAGGGTGAGAGGGGAAAGGAGCACTTTGAGGATTTGTTGAATGTAGAGAGTGACAGCAGAGCAAGTATAAGTGGTTGGGGAATGGCTGGGAAAAGAAGATGTGAGAGGAGGGAGGAAGAGATCAGTAGGGTGGAAGTAGTGGAAGCATAGAAGGTTAAGATGAGAAAGGCCCCAGGAATTGATGGGGTGTGTGGTGAAATGCTGAAGTATGGGGGTGAGATTGCTGTGGAATGGATATGGAAGTTGTGTAGATTGGCTTGGGAAGAGGGAAGGGTTCCAGAGGACTGGAAATCAGGTATAATTGTTCCTTTATACAAAGGAAAAGGGAAGAGAGAAATATGTGGTAACCAAAGGGGTATTTGCCTTCTTAGTGTGACTGGAAAGATATATGGCAGAATACTTATTGACAGGGTTAGGCATATAACAGAGGAGTTAGTTGGAGAAGAACAAGGGGGATTTAGGAAAGGAAAAGGGTGTGTAGATCAGATATTTGTTCTAAGATGTTTAATGGAGAAGTATCTAGAGAAGGGAAAGAAAGTGTATGCTGCTTTCATGGACTTGGAGAAAGCTTATGACAGAATAGATAGGCAAGGTTTGTGGAAGGTATTAAGAATATATGGAGTGGAGGGGAAATTGTTGAGTGCTGTGAAGAGCATGTATGAAGGAGCTAGGGCTACTGTGCGAGTGGATGGTGAGCTAAGTGAGTTCTTTGATCTGAAAGTGGGACTGAAACAGGGTTGAGTGATGTCTCCATGGCTGTTTAATATATACATGGATGGGGTTGTAAAGGAGGAGCAAGGTAGGGCAGTGGATGTGGGGGTGCATTCAAGAACATGGGGAGTGTGATGAGTAAGGATGGAAGTTTGGGGGATGAAATACTTGAAAGGGTACAGCAGGGAAGGAAGGTTATTGGTTCATTGAAAGCGGTGATGAGAAATAGGGGGGTGAGTATGGAAGTCAAGAAGTCACTGCATGATAGTATCGTGATCCCTACCCTAACGTATGGAAGCGAGGCATGGACTTTGCTAGAGGGTAACAAGGCAAGAATGAGAGCAGTGGAAATGAGTTACTTGAGAGGAGCATGTGGAGTGACATCGAGGGACAGGTTGACGAATGAAGGAACGTTGTGGGGTGGATGTGGATGTGGTTGAGAAGATTAGGAGAAATACACTGAGGTCGTTTGGACATGTGGAGAGAATGGAGAATGAAACTCTGACTAAGAGGGTGGAGGGAGGGAGAGGGAGGGGAAGGCCGAGAATGAGGTGGAGGGATGGAGTTGAGAGGTATATGAGGGAGGGGGGAGTGAGCTGGAGGGAGGGTAGGCAAATGGTGGGTGACAGAGCGACTTGGAGGCGTTTTGTCTGCGGCCACCCTTTGCGGGATTAGGGCGTCAGGCTATAGATAGATAGATAGATCTCCGCCATCTTTACTCGGGATTGTGTGAAATCAGGTAAAGGCTATGTCATTTTTAGCCAATTCTTAAGTGAAATAGCTAATATTTCTATATGTCAACAGGTAAATGAGTATTTCAGGAAAGAGTTATTATATATAACTTCCCATGACAGTGCAGTTTTTGGATATTATTGGGAGACAAGTGAGCTTTTGTTGGGTGTTTACCATGGCTGATGAAAATTACGAGTGGTTTCATGCTTCCCAGAACATGTGGAACAAGATGATTATGATACTAGTGATGAGGAGGTTGACACATATGATGTGGCTAGTGACTGGGCATCAAATTATGAATATTCAGATACTCTGACATTGGCAACCGATAGTGATGTTGATGAAAGTGACCATGTGCCATGTGCTTGCCTATTTATTTCATTTTTTATGTCTGCCCATGATCATTATTTCTTCTTTCTGATTTTACCAAGGCAAGGAGCAGCTTCTAAGCTTTCAAATTATATATTGTAACCCCATATTTTGTTTAATATTTTGAGTGCATTAACTCCTTCACTACCAGGACGCATTATGATGCTTTTACCAACCCTTTCACTACCAGGACACATTATACTGCTTTTACTTAAGGCACTGTTTCTTAAAGTGTGGTCCGCGGACCCCTAGGGGTCCATAAAACGTTCCAAGGAGTCCGCAGGCTAATTTGATTATCTATAAAAACACTGTAAAATGCATAATGTTATGACATTAATGTGGAGTAAAATTTGAACTGTTATGTTCAAGTGAAGGCAATAATGAATAATTCAGCAACAATTTTATTATAATATAGGCTACAAACACCTTTGAACCCAGGAGGTAGAGTAGAAGGGAACTCTATTCATATTAAGGGTCCGCCACATTGTAATGAAGGAAAATTATTGTAATGTTCCCTTATTCAAATAATTAT